>SKCR01040121.1:0-92861 GCA_019454045.1 Zanthoxylum bungeanum | reverse complement strand
TAGATTTGGAGTTGTTAACACTCTCGGGAAACTGTACATTTAAAATGTACTTGATAGGGTGTCTCATACGCTTCGAGCATATGGAGTCACAATCGGATCAATCCAAGTGATAGTCACTGGATTGAAGTTAAGAACATCTGTTAGTATCTTAGAGAACTAAATATGCTGTCTAAAACTATGGAGAAGGAGAACTTGAAGTGACTGGGATCACTGCTGCAAGTTTCCAAACAGTAAAATCTATGGTACTATAAAGTTTGAATAACGGACAGTGAGCTGGAAATCTTCCGAGCAAGATACTGTTGCCGAATAACAACAAATGCGGATTATTGCTGCAGCTGAGGCAGCAAAAGAAGCCATTTGGATCGAACATAATCTAATTAGATTAGATATAGTTCTGTTAGCAGCTGAGCTAGGCGTCAGCACAGGCTAAGGAATTAAAGGTCTCATCGACGATCCAGATATAAACTTCTAAATCATCTGATTCGTTCGGATCATACATCGTGGCAATGTGATGATCGTATAAATCACGCCAGACGATAATCATACAAATCCGCTGACGAAAACCTTTCCTCAGCAATTTTAGCGAACCGTACATAGTTCGGGTGTTAGACACTCGAGTGCTGGCTATGTGCCAAGTGGGAGATTGTTGGACAATGACCCATAGCGTCACAATTTGCACAGATCATTGTGTTGTTGTAGCAAATTAACTATGTGACAAGGAAATTGCACTCTCATCATTTGTGATTAGATCACCTTAGATATATAAATGAAGAGAGGTCCCTATGATTAGTTCCTGTACTGAGAATGATATGAGACAGTATCAGTCCCCAAAGGATTAATCATTAAATATCCCTAGCCGGAGTATTATCGAGACTGGACATCGATAATGCGGAATAGGCTAGTATTGCACTTGTGCTCGTTGTGAGGGCACAACGGCATAATTCTCATATATATATTATTGGATACTTATGCAAGTGCGATAGGAGGTCGTGTTTCACCGATGGTACGGGAAACAGCTTCGCTCTGGATAGACCCCTCGGAATCCCATTGGTATTATGAATATGTGTCTATGGGAGGCCGAAATCAAGGTAGGTGTGTATAGTCTTAACCTGAGACTTACATCGCTAATGCTTACGACAATCGATATACTTTAGTTGAGGTCGTCTAGGACCTCTAACCGGTTTTGTGTACGCCAATGCCGGGTATATTGAGAATCGTAGTGTATTGGATGTGATGTCAAGACGGAAGTATCACTCCAGTCATAGTGGAGATGATGTCACACAGGATACGGTATTAGTGCTCTTAAGTGCTGCGCGGCCATCGGGATATTATGACAAGGTCATGAATATCCGATTATAGAGACTAGTTACCAGACATCCGACATGTGCTTCGTACGGGGCAGACACTTATCCAGCCCCAGGCTTAGCACGTGACTATCCGATACTGGGCCGATATGCACAATACAATCGTATACTACGCTTGATAACAGATCTTAATATTCTTAATGGATATGTCCGGAGAATTGGGTAGACTTGGTGCTTTGCTAGGAGTCGACCTTGTCTCGTAAATCGGTAGAACGTAGTACTTGGTACGTACGTGATTCGGATACTCCGACGACCGTATTTACTGCCAACTTATCCGGAGATCTCATGGGTCGCTTCCCGATAACCCACCGATGACGCACAACTCGCACTCTTGAATAATCTGGGATTATATAGAAGAGAGAGAGAAAATTAATCTAGGATTAATTACAGAGATATTTTATCTAGGATAAAATATCGTCTAAAGAGAGAGAATGATTAATTTGGAATTAATCGATAAATTAATATTTTGATATATTAAACGAAATTAGATTTCGACGCGGAATTAAAATTAGATTTTAATTCGGCGAACGAATTAATTTAGAATTAATTCGTTAGCGACGTGAATAGTGAATTCGCTAGGCGTAATCATCTAATTACGACGCGACGGAAAAATTGTTAATTTGGAATTAGCGAACCCGAACCCGAGTGTGATTGCGAGCGCATTCGTATTTCGAATTCGAGTGCGGCGTCGCAAGTCGCATCAAGCGTCAAATCATTCGTCACATCAAGCGTCAAATCAAATGTCACTTTGAGTGATGTGATTGATTGATGTGATTGATTGATTGATTGAAAAGACAACTTGTGACACTTTGAGTGATGTAAGTTGTTGGAATAGTTATAGTTGTTGGAAAGTTGAAATCATTGACTTTTTGAAAGCCAAAATTTTGTATATCCTTAATATATTTTGGAAAATATATAAGGTAATATTTTTTGCACTTTCAACTTAACTTAACACTTTTTCTTTCTCTCCATTTCTTTCTCTTCTCTCACGCCCAAAACAGAAAAATATTCACTGGTTTTTGAAGCCATTTTGGCGTGACTTTAGGGAAGCAAAGAGTGAATTTTCATGGTGAAAATTCAAGTGCTAGCACACTACGAGTCTTGCGAAGGTGGTAGGGAGGTTCGACCATGAGCCGGGATTCGTTCGACGAAGCTACGAGCTCCGTTTCGCATCTCAAATTTCTGTTTTTGGAGACAGTGGACTGCTGCAGTTGGGCATCCTTGGCAGTGCGTTTTTGGCCTTCAATCGTCTCCAAATCGACTCAACCGATCGATGTGAGTATTCCGCTACCTCCGTTGGTGTATTCACGCATGTTTTCATGTCTTGTATGATCTTGGGACCTAGATTAAAACCAACACCACTTACTTCACTATGAAGTAGGGCTAGCAGGTCGGTGGCACTTACACTTTTACAAAGTAAATAGTGTTTTAGGCGCTTTGCCCAATAAACTAGATTCGTAGACTTTATTTGAATATAATCAAATTAGTCCTTGTACCCGCTCTTCAAAAGTGCGGATATACGAGTCTTGTTTAATAGTGTCCCTGACAACTATGCCACAATTAAGTTTCTCAATTGATCAAATCAATTTGAGCTATTTAATTGTCATGTTATATATTTGAGATTTTATTTATATTCAAAATATAAATTATGTTATTCACATCTAATGTGTTTATCTCAATATCATCTTTATATAATGAAACACTTTAGTGTTCTAGAATATAAAGGTACACCCGCAGCGGGTTATACGCGATATGAAGATAATGTTTCTAGTCAAACTAGTTACATTATAACAGTTTCCAAATTTAGGTACAAACCTAAGGGTAGTTCCTAAACTTAGGTATCTACGGTTAAAACAGCGACTTTCGTCCTGTTTTCAATTCGCAGATAAATCTCTAATGATGTCAGTATCCTATTCAAAACAGATTCTGAACGTCAATATATTTATTTTATGTACCACTCTAAGTATCTAAAATCTAATTTTAATACTAGTTGTGAACATAATTATGACAATAATTTTTGAAGTCAGAGCCTTGCTCGTCTTCAATTCCTTCTTGAGATATGTCCTTTTATCTTCCTAGAAGATAATAATGATTTTGCCTTTTGTCATTTTCAATATTCCGGTCGCCTATGGCCAAGCCTTGGGTTTCTAGAATATTGAAGTAAGGTGTGCCTTGCACTACTTGCCTAATTGCAAACTTTGACTTTGTCTCCTTGAGAATAGTCATTAATTCTCCAAGAATTATTTATTGCAATTTTAAAAGTACTTATAAGATCTAATCTATTGAATATCCTTCAATTTCAATATCATACTTTAAGAATCTAATCCTTAGTTCTGATAAAGAAATTAAGGAGTCTATATGACAAGTATTACGGATTAAGCACTAAAGTTTTCATTACATGAATATTCCAAATATTATGTTCCACTTATTTGCTTAACTCCAAGCTTAGGCTTAATATATTATTTTATCAAATAAAATAACTTATTATTTTTCCATGACCATCCTGAAATTTATTCCCAATTTGAAAATTAAAGTCGTTTAAATACAATTTCTCCCAGGATTATGTCTTAAACACTAATTTTTCATTTATATCTTGATTCTAATAGTCCAACTATTTAATCAACGATTTGTGGTACTATTTATTATAATGATTATAATAGTCCAACTATATAATCAAATATAATCTAAATTAATTAACCTCAATTACATTGATTACTATAATCCAATTATAAAATCAACTGTAAACTGAAATTAATTAATTCAAATATATTGATTAATATAATCCAATTATATATAATCAACTATAATACAGTCCAACTGTTAATTAAAACAACAATTTAAATATTAGTCCAACTAACATTTAATCTAACGACGAAATAATTTGAATGAGCGCGTACGGCGAGTAATTGAACGAATATTGCAAATTCAATTCTTGCCTCCCACTATTTTTCGGCGAGCCTCTAACCCTCTGTCGAGTACTCGGGAAACCGCGTTTCCTAGTGGACTAGGATCCCGTTAAATATCACACAATCTTGACTTTGGCCAACAAATTGTATGATAATTAACTAGGTAGATCTCTAAGATCAATTGGATCCAATCCAATTCCTAGATCCGGTAGGGGGACATCCAAGTCCGAAACATATATCTTATTTATGCCAATACATCCAATGTATTACCTAACCTATTTCCTCTGAATCAACTAAGCCTTGGCTTTGGCACAACAAACTTAGTGATCCCAGTCAAACGCGACCCATTGACCATGAAAAGCTTCATAATCAATGTCGATGGACAAGAAGTGGTCTTGACTTTGGCCAACAAACACAACTTGGACATGACACCAATATGGAACAAAACTCTCGTATTCAAACACATCTTCGACGGACAAAGGCTTGACTTTGGCCAACAACCCAATGCCAGTCTCGGATCTTGAGTGAGAATCACTCAATGGAAGGAAAGACGATTAATATTGGGCAAGGTTTTTTCGCGTGCAAATTGGCAACCAATTTATTATCTTTGTTTAAGGTCTAATCATCATACACCCAAACATGCATTCTAAACACATACAAAGCACATATGAACATAAATAATAATGATATTGCGGATGAACTTTACATTGATCCTAGATCAAATCTCTCATTTTCTCTCAAAATCCAAAGCTAGCACATGTATTTACTTCTACCCTTTACACTACCTTATAAAGAACAACCACCTCATACATTGAGGGAATAGTGAAAGAGTGGTTTTAGATAAATATGACCCATAGCGTCACTATTTGTACAGACATAGTGTTGTTGTACAAATTAACTATGTGACAAGGAAATTGCACTCTCATCATTTGTGATTAGATCACCTTAGATATATAAATGAAGAGAGGTCCCTATGATTAGTTCCTGGATTGAGAATGATAAGACAGTATCAGTCCACGAAGGATTAATCATTAAATATCCCTAGCCGGAGTATTATCGAGACTGGACATCGATAATGCGGAATAGGCTAGTATTGCACTTGTGCGCGTTGTGAGGGCACAACGGCATAGTTCTCATATATTTGGTATTGGATACTCATGCAAGTGCGATAGGAGGTTGTGTTTCACCGATGGTACGGGAAACAGCTTCGCTCTGGATAGACCCCTCGGAATCCCATTGGTATTATGACTATGTGTCTATGGGAGTCCGACATCAGGGTAGGTGTGTATGGTCTTAACCTGAGACTTGCACCGTTAATGCTTACGACAATTAATATACTTTGGTTGAGGTCGTCTAGGACTCTAACCGGTTCTGTGTACGCCAATGCTGGGTATATTGAGAATCGTGGAGTATTGGGTGTGATGTCAAGACGGAAGTATCACTCCAGTCATAGTGGAGATGATGTCACGCAGGATACGGTATTAGTGCTCTTAAGTGTTGGCCAGCCATCGGGATATTATGACAAGGTCATGTATATCCGATTATAGAGACTAGTTACCAGACATCCGATATGTGCTTCGGACGGGGCAGACACTTATCCAGCCCCAGCCCTAGCACGTGACTATCCGATACTGGGCCGATATACACGATACTGGTATACTACTACGCTTGATATAGATCTTAATATTCTTAGAGAATATGACCGGAGAATTGGATAGACTTCGTGCTTTGCTAGAAGCCGATCTTGTCTCGTAAATCGGTAGAACGTAGTACTTGGTACGTACGTGATTCGGATACTCCGACGACCGTATTTACTGCCGAATTATCCGGGGATCTCATGGGTCGCTTCCCGATAATGCACCGATGACGCATAACTCGCACTCATTAATAATCTGGGATTATATAGAAGAGAGAGAAAATTAATCTAGGATTAATTACGGAGATATTTTATCTAGGATAAAATCTTCTAGAGAGAGATAACGATTAATTGGAATTAATCGGTAAATTAATATATTCGATATATTAAAAATTAGATTTCGACGCGGAATTAAAATTGGATTTTAATTCGGGCGAACGAATTAATTTAGAATTAATTCGTTAGCGACGTGAATAGTGAATTCGCTAGGCGTAATCATTTAATTACGACGCGACGAAAAACTCGCTAATTGGAATTAGCGAAACCGAGCCCGAGTGTGATTGCGAGCGCATTCGTATTTCGAATTCGAGTGCGGCAACGCAAGTCACATCAAGCGTCAAATCATTCGTCACATCAAGCGTCAAATCAAATGTCACTTTGAGTGATGTTTGATTGATTGTGATTGATTGATTGATGGATTGACAACATCATGTCACTTTAAAAAGTGAAATGAATAGTTGATGGTTTTAGGTGAATAGTGTAAGTTGGTGGAACTTGTACCATTTTATTATTTGATTATATTTGGTAATTGTTTTAATATATTTTTCTTGGAAAATATATAAGCATTTTGGAAATGCTTTACCAACTAATACACATTTTTCTCTCCTCCATTTCTCTCTCACAATTTCACGCCCAAGGGCTCTTTTCCTCCCTTCTCACAGCTCACTGCCGTGAGCTCAAGAGCAATGAGTGAGTTTTTTTTTGTGGCAAAAACTCAAGTGCTAGCACACTTACGAGACTTGCGAAGGTGTTAGGGAGGTTCACCCATGAGGCGGGATCCTTCGACGAAGTTTGGAGCTTCAAATTTGGATCCAAAACTGCCAAACCAGTGAAGAAATTCTGCATAGCAGTGGCCCAAACCAGTGAGCGTTTTTGGCTTCATTCGTCTTCAAATCGTCTCAACCGATCGATGTGAGTATTCCGCAACTTCGTCGATATGTATTCGCAATGTTTTCATTTATTTGAATCGATCCGGGACCTTAATAGAAACCAACAATGGCATCAAGAGCCTAGGTTTGAGCATGAAAATTTTAGGGCTTAAAATTGGGTAAATTGAATTTGAGCATGATTTGTGAATTGGATTGATTATATGCTTAAAGTTTTGTATTGAAAGTTGATTGGATCAATTTCATGAAAATTGATTTGGAATAATTTTCCCCAAAATGTTAGTGTTGGCCGAATGTATTGGGATTTTGAATCTTGGAATTTTTGATTTTGATTCATTGGATGAATTAGAATCATGTAGGATGATGTTAATTTGAAATTAATTGGATTGGAATTTTGAATTGAACAAAATCCCCAAATTCCTCATGTTGGCCGAATGGATTATGCCCTAATGTCTTGGTATTTTGATTTTTGAACATGGATGTGTTGGAAATCATTCGGGATGTTGATTAATGTCGATTGTGGGTTCGATTGGATTGAAACCAAATCGGACACAAAATCCCTCCTTGGCCGAGACTTAAAGCATGTAATGGGTTTGATTTTTTCATTTATGTGTTGGACATGTGATGATAATGAGCATGATTAATTGGACTAATTTCATGTTTTGGAAATATTGATTTGGGTGATTAATCATGTAATGCACTTTAGGTAATTAAATTGCGGAATTGGATTCATGTAATTTAGTTATTTAGGCCTTAAATTGGATTTGGGCTTATTATGTTGTAATGGGGCTTATTGGGCTTTGTTGTACAAAGTTGGATTTAGGCCAAATGGATTGGATCCAATTGGGCCCAAAGCCACTTCCATTAAGCCCAAATGCGACTTATAAACCTTTAAAGTTTAATTGGGCCTAATGGGCCTAAATTGATTTCTAGGCTTATGGGGTTACTCCTTGATTGGGCTTTGGTTGCCGAAGCCCACGCCTTAAAGAAATTAATTAAAGCCCATTAGACTTGAATTGAATTGACGTTGGACGTTAATCGGGCTTTGAGTCCCGACGCGATTAAATTTGGAATTTAAGTCGTTAAGGTTTATTAAATAAAGTGTAATATTTAATTTGGAATTGAATAGTGAATTAGTATTAAATACATGTTAAATTGGATTTAATTATGTAGTTTAATTTAATTCAAGAATTCGTACTTTGAGTACTTATTCGCAAAAACGAGTTTGACTCGAGCAAAATCAAATCGTTGTTTGAACATTGGATGATCACATAATTATCAGATTAATTAATTTGATTAGATTGATTGATAGCATGCTTATGTGTGAATACGTGGTTGTGATGAATGAATAATGTATATCGGATGGATATTAGTCGGGTGGGGCAATTTGGAAATTGTTGTAATAAATTCGATTTATTAAATTGGACCTGCGTGTCCAGCCTTATCACCTTTATTCTCTTTGTATTCTCTTCTCACCTATTCCCCTCAATGTAAATGAGGTTTCTTTAGAAGTGTAGTGTAACGGGTAGAAGTAATACAAGTGCTAGCTTGAGTGAGAAAGGGAGAGATTTGATCTAGGATCAATGTGTTAAGTATCCATCCGCATATCATTATTATTTATTTTCATACTCGCTTTATTATGTATTTAGAATGCATGTTTAAGGGTGTATGATGATGAGACCTTAACAAAGATAATGAAATTGGTAGCCAATTTGCACGCGAAAAGCCCTCATAAATATCATGCGTCTTTTCCTTCCATTGAGTGATTCTTGCTCAAGATCCTAGATTGGCATGGGTTGTTGGCCAAAGTCAAGCCCTTGTCCGTCGAAGATGTGTTTGAATCACGAGGCTTTGTTCCATATTGGTGTCTTGTCCAAGTTGTGGTTTGTTGGCCAAAGTCAAGACCACTTCTTGTCCATCGACATTGATTACGAAGCTTCCATGGTCAATGGGTCCGCGCTTGACTGGGATCATCAGGTTTGTTGTGCCAAAGCCAAGGCCTAGTTGATTCAGAGGAAAAAGGTTAGGGTATATATTGGATATATAGGCATATATAAGATATGTTTCGGACTTGGATGTCCACCTACTGGATCTAGGAATTGGATGGATCCAATTGATCTTAGAGATCTACCTAGTTAATTATCATACAATTTGTTGGCCAAAGTCAAGATTGTGTGATATTTAACGGGATCCTAGCCCACTAGGAAACACGGTTTCCCGAGTACTCGACAGAGGGTTAGAGGCTCGACGAAAATAGTGGGAGGCAAGAATTGAATTTGCAATATTCGTTCAATTACTCGCCATACGCGCTCAAACAATATCACTCGTCATATATTAAAAGTATTAGTTGGACTAATATTTAATGTTGTTTTAATAAACAGTTGGACTGTATTATACTTGATTATATATAATTGGATTATATTAATCAATATATTTGAATTAATTAATTTCAGTTTACAGTTGATTTTATAATTGGATTATAGTAATCAATGTAATTGAGGTTAATTAATTTGGATTATATTTGATTATATAGTTGGACTATTATAATCATTATAAATATAGTACCACTAAAATTGATTAAATAGTTGGACTATTAAATCAAGAAAATTGAAAAGTTGGATATTTAAAATATAATCTGGGATTAAAATTTTAAATGATTTAATTTTCAATTGGGAATAAATAATAGGTTACTTTATTTGATAAAATAACTTATTATACCTAAAGCCCAAAATTAAGCAAATAAGTAGAGCATAAAATCTTTGGAAGATTTATGTGATGATGACTTTAGTGCTTAATTAATATACTATCATAAATCTATCTTTAGATTTAAAGTATTAAATTGCAATTATAATTCTTGGAGAATTAATTGACTATTCTAGAGGTGAAAAGTCAAAGTTTGCAATTGGGCATGTGCACGAGGTGCACATTGTTTCGATATTCTAAAAACCCAAGGCTTGGCCTAAGGTTCCTGAAATATTGAAAAGGATAATTGACATATCCCAAAGTGACTACCATTTGGATATGGCAGACACGAAGGAATTAAAGAAAGGGCAAGGCTCTTACTTTAAAATGTTTGTCAAAGTTATGTTCACTACTAGTATTGAAATTAGATTTTAAATACTTAGTGTGGTACATAAAATATATGTATTGATGTTCAGAATCTGCTTTGAGCAGGATACTGACTTCAAGCTGAGATTGCTCTGCGAATCGGAAACGGGACGAAAGTCGCTGTTTCGACCGTAGATACCTAAGTTTAGGAACTACCCTTCGGGTGTGTACTTAAATTAGGAACTGTTATAATGTAACTAGTTTGACTAGAGACATTATCTCTATATCAGTGTTTAATCCATTGTGGATAAACCTTTATATTCTAGAACACTAAGTGTTTCATTATATAAAGATGATACTGAGATAAACACATTAGATGTGAAAACAGAATTTATATTTTGAATATAATTAAAATCTCAAACATATAAAATGACAAATAAATAGCTCAAATTGATTTGATCAATAGAGACTTATTTGTGGCATTGTTGTCTGGGACACAATTAAACAAGATTCGTATATCCGCACTTTTGAAGAGTGGGTACTAGGACTGATTTGACTATTCAAATAAAGTCTACGAATCTAGTTTGTTAGGTAAAGTACCTAAAACACTGTTTACTTGGTAATAGTGTAAGTGCCACCGATCTGTTAGCCCTATTCATGGTGAAGTTAGTGGGCCCATATCTAGCTAGGCTAGATGTGAACATGAATATTTCGTGACCTTAACGGATGTGGCATCACGTTATGGTTATGTGTTTTCTTTTGAAGAACACAGATCGGAAACTATTAGAGTTTCGACACGAAGTAGATAAACAGATCGGCTATAGTATTATACCGTCACGGTAAGACCGTAATGGAAATACTTAAGCAGTAAGTTTCAAACATACATGAAAGAGTATGGTATTCTTTCAGATGAGGACTCCTCCCGAGACACGTCAGTTAGACTGTGTCCGAACGAAAACCGAATTTTGTTGGACATGAAAGGTTTATCACGAGTCGCTCTGAGCTATCATTTCCTTCAACAGGATATGTATTAACAGTGCAAAACTTATTTAGAATAAGGTTCCATATAAATCTGTTTGACAGATATCATATAGGATATGAACAGGAAAGAAACAGGGTTTCTCATTCCTAATAATTTGGGTATGCCGGGCATAACGTTTGGATGATACCAACTAAGGAACCCAAATTGGATAAGTGCCAATTATAGGTTATCCTAGGGAAACCATAAGTATAGTACTTATATATCTCACATGAGAACAATGTGATTGTTGCTCGCCATGCGGTTTTCCTAAAAGGAATACCGATATGCAGTGGTCAGTGGGAGGATAGTGATACTCGATGAAAATCGGAGTAATACTATTCAAGGCACGAAGTCCTTAATGGAACACATATAGTTCATCAAGGATGAAACAAAACCATTAATCTTCGAATACACAAGAACCTCGTAGATCGGAGAGAATCAGAAAACACCTGGGGTATGGGTTTCTGATGTAACCCCTTAAAGATGTAAATCTTATGGAGGTATACCAACCGACTACGTACGAGGAAGTGATACAAGGTATCGACTCCCTATTATGGCAAAGTACCATGAGTCCGAAATGGATTCCATGTATAACAACTATGTTTGGATACTAGTTGTTGTACCGCAAGGCATTGTGCCTATTGGTACATAAACGTCTTCAAGGAAGACATACATGGATGGCAACATACCAACGTACAAAGCTAGGCTTTTGACGGAAAGGTATCGTTATCAACATTGTGTTGATTACGGTTTAACCTTTTACCTGTTGCCATAGTAAATCCATTTTGAAGATGCTTGTAGATACTGCATATTTCATTTATGAAATGTGTCAGTTAATGATCAAAATCGCTTTCCTGAAAAGGAAACCTCTTGGAGGATGCTTACAACATCCTGACGATTTTTATATAACCGACAAACAAGGTTGCGGGTTATTCGATCCATGTTTGGATTGAAGCAAGCATAAGGTTCTTGGAACTGTCGTTTTGAAATAATCATAATGGTTATGATTTGACTCAAAACGAAATGATTCTTGTGTATATAAGGAGGTTAGTGGGAGAGCACTGATAATGAAATTCCCATAAAGCAATTGGTGAAAGCTTGGCTTTCATAGAAATTCTCCGTAGAATTCTGGAGAGTAACAACCTTTATTCAAGGAATAAAGATCTACTGGGATAGATTTGAGTTGTTAACACTCTCTGGAAATTGTACATTTAAAATGTACTTGATATAGTGTGTCTCATACGCTTCGAGCATATGGAGTCAAATCAGGTCAATCCAAGTGATGGTCACTGGATTGAAGTTAAAGAACATCTGTTAGTATCTTAGAGAACTAAAGATGCTGTCTAAAACTATGGAGAAGGAGAACTTGAAGTGACTGGATCACTGCTGCAAGTTTCCAAACAGTTAAATACTGCGGTACTATAAAGTTTGAAAAATGGGACAGTGAGCTGGAAATCTTCCGAGGAAGATACTGTTGCCGAATAAACAACAAATGCGGATTATTGTTGCGGCTGAGGCAGCAATAGAAGCCATTTGGGTCGATAATAAATCTAATTAGATTAGATATAGTTCTGTTAGCAGCTGAGCTAGGCGTCAGCACAAGGCTAAAGAATTAAAGGTCTCATCGATGATCCAGATATATACTTCTATATCATCTGATTCGTTCGGATCATACATCGTGGCGAGTGATGATCGTAAAAAATAATCGCGTCAGACGATAATCATGGAAATCCGCTGACGAAAACCTTTTCCTCAGTAATTTGAGCGAACCGTACAAGTTCGGGTGTTAGACACTCGAGTGACTGGCTATGTGCCAAGTGGGAGATTGTTGGATAATATGACCCATAGCGTCAATATTTGTACAGACCATAGTGTTGTTGTACAAATTAACTATGTGACAAGGAAATTGCACTCTCATCATTTGTGATTAGATCACCTTAGATATATAAATGAAGAGAGGTCCATATGATTAGTTCCTGGATTGAGAATGATATGAGACAGTATCAGTCCACGAGGGATTAATCATTAAATATCCCTAGCCGAGTATTATCGAGACTGGACATCGATAATGCAGAATAGGCTAGTATTGCACTTGTGCGCGTTGTGAGGGGATCTCATGGGTCGCTTCCTCGCTTCCCGATAATGCACCGATGAGGCATAACTCGCACTCATTAATAATCTTGGATTATATAGAAGAAAGAGAAAATTAATCTAGGATTAATTACGGAGATATTTTATCTAGGATAAAATATCGTCTAGAGAGAGATAACGATTAATTGGAATTAATCGATAAATTAATATATTCGATATATTAAACGAAATAAGATTTCGACGTGGAATTAAAATTGGATTTTAATTCGGGCGAACGAATTAATTTAGAATTAATTCGTTAGCGACGTGAATAGTGAATTCGCTAGGCGTAATCATTTAATTACGACGCGACGGAAAACTTGCTAATTAGGAATTAGCGAAACCGAGCCCGAGTGTGATTGCGAGCGCATTCGTATTTCGAATTCGAGTGCGGCAACGCAAGTCACATCAAGCGTCAAATCAAATGTCACTTTGAGTGATTTGATTGATTGATGTGATTGATTGATTGATGGATTGACTAACATCATGTCACTTTAATAAAGTGAAATGAATAGTTGATGGTTTTAGGTGAAATAGTGTAAGTTGGTGAGACTTTTACCATTTTATTATTTGATGTATTATTTGGTAATTGTTTTAATATATTTTCTTGGAAAATATATAAAGCATTTTGGAAAATGCTTTGACCAACTAATACACATTTTTCTCTCCTCCATTTCTCTCTCATAATTCACGCCCGAGGGGCTCTTTTCTCCTCTTTTTCACAGCTCACTGCCGTGAGCTTCAAGGGAGCAATGAGTGAGTTTTTGTGGCAAAAACTCAAGTGCTAGCACACTTACGGGACTTGCGAAGGTGTTAGGGAGGTTCAGCCATGAGGCGGGATCCATTCGACGAAGTTTGGAGCTTCAAATTTGGATCCAAAACTGCCAAACCAGTGAAGAATTCTGCATAGCAGTGACGCCAAACCAGTGAGCGTTTTTGGCTTCATTCGTCTTCAAATCGTCTCAACCGATCGATGTGAGTATTCCGCAACTTCGTCGATATGTATTCGCAATGTTTTTCATGCTTATAATCGATCCGGACCTTAATAGAAACCAACATAGGTGAGAGAGAAATACAATGAGAATAGAGGTGATAAGGCTGGACACGCATGTCCAATTAATAAATCAAATTTATTACAATTTCCAAAATTGTCCCACCCGACTAATATCCATCCGATATACATTATTCATGCATCGCAACCAAGTATTCATACAATCATGTTATCAATCAATCTAATCAAATTAATTAATCTGATAATTAGTGATCATCCAATATTCAAACAACGATTTGAGTTTTGCTCGAGTCAAACTCATTTTGCGAATAAGTACTCAAAGTACGAATTCTTGAATTAAATTAAACTACATTATTAAATCCAATTTAATACGCATTTAATTCTAATTCACTATTTAATTCCAAATTAAATATTACACTTTTATTAATAAACCTTTTACGACTTAAATTCCAATTTAATCGTTTTGGGTCTCAAAGCCCAATTAACATCTAATGTTTATTTAATTAAAGTCCAATGGGCTTTTAATAAATTTCTATAAGGCGTGGACTTTTGGTCAACTCGGGTCAAACCGAATAACCAAAATCCAATCCGGGATTTACCCCATAAGCCTTTAAATAATTTTGGCTCATTAGGCCCAATTAAATAATTAAGGTCCATTAAGTCATGATTGGACTTTATGGATGTGGTTTTGGGCCCAATTGGATCCAACCAAATTGGCCTAAACCTAACTTGGTACAAACCAAGCCCAAAAGGCAATTACAACCTATAAGGCCCAATTTCCAAATAAGCCCAAATTAATTAACTTATAAAATTCAAATTCCATAATTATTAACCTAAGTGTAATACACAATTATCACCCAATTAACATTCCTAAAACATCAATTAGCCTAATAATCATGCACTTTAATAAAAATAGTGTCCAACACAATTCTATCAAAATCAAACCCAATTTACATGCTTAAAGTCTCGGTAATTAGGGGTTTTTCAATCCGATTCGGTTTCAATCAAATTGAATCCACAATCATCATTTCCAAATCAATTAAACTCATCCAATGAATCAAAATAAAAAAAAAACACATGAATTTCATATCCAATTGAATTCGGCCAAGCCTACTTTAATTTGGGAAAAATGTTCCAAATCAAAATTCAATCCAATTAAACTTCAAAACAACATTACCCACTTGTTTTAAGTCATCCAATGATCAAACAAACAAAATCACCAAGAAATTTAGGGTTCTTTAATTTCGGCCAACATAAGCAATTTGGGGAAATTTGTTCCAACACAATTTCAACAAATTGATCCTATCAATCTTAAATTAAAACATACTTTAAGCATTCTCATTCATCCAATTTCACAAAATATGCTCAAAATCAAGTTTACCCAATTTGTCACTTTAGGCCAACACAAAAAATTGGGGAAATTTGTTCCAAACACAATTTCTTCAAATTGATCTAATCAATCATTAATTCAACAATATTTAAGCATACTTAATCAATCAATTCAACCAAATCATGCTTCAATTGATTTTACCCAATTTGTCATGCCCAAAATTTGGGGAAAATTGAATCCAATCCAATTTCATGAAATTGATCATGCACAACTTCAATTCATCAACATACAAGCATACTTAATCATCCAATTTAACCAAATCATGCTTCAATTGATTATCCCCAATTTCAAACCCTAAAAGTTTCATGCTTGATAATAGCTCTGATACCATTGTTGGTTTCTAATTAGGTCCCAAGAATCATCCAATTCAAGCATAAAAACGCATGAATACATCAAGGAATAATGGCGGAAACATATACTCACAATGATTGGATTTGATGCACCAAGAACAAGATACGTTTCTTCCTCCTTGTGAAGCTCGGCAGTGAGCTTCTTTGACAGTGGGCTGCTCGGTTTTGGTGGTTCTTGTCTCCTCCATGACCGGCCATTGATGAACACCATTGAAGCTCCAAGCTTCAATCTTCCAAAAGTGATTCCATGCTCACAAAATCACTTCCCTATCACCTTTGTATCAACCATATGTGTGCTAGCACTCCATCTTCTTCCTTTTGTTCGGTTTTAACCAAAATGTATGAAGAAAATCTGTCCAGACCGTGAGAGAGAGGAGGAGAGTTTTGGCTCCAAAACCCTAAAAACGTAAAAGGGAGAGAGAGAGAGAAAATGATAAAAGAAAATGTAATATATATATATATATATTTTTTTTTTTTCAAAAAACAAAAAAACAATATAAAGCATTTTCCTCTTATCAAAAAGTCAAAAAGCAAAAAGTGTTGTTCAATCACATCACTATTCACATCAAGTCACTTTAATAAAGTGACTACATGTCATGTCACATCACTCAAAGTGACAAGTGATTTGACGCTTGATGTGACTTGCATGCCGCGCTCGAATTCGAAATGTGAATGCGCTCGTAATCACTCTCGGGCTCGGGTTCGCTAATTCCAAATTAACGAATTTTTCGTCGCGTCGTAATTAAATGATTACGCCTAGCAAAATCACTATTCACGTCTAACGAATTATTCTAAATTAATTCGTTCGCCCGAATTAAAATCCAATTTCAATTCCGCGTCGAAATCCAATTTCTTATAATATTCGAATATATTATTTTATCGATTTATTCCAAATAATCGTCTCTCTCTCTTTAATTAATATTTTATCCCAGATAAAATATCTCTGTAATTAATCCCAGATTAATTTTCTCACTCTTCTAATTAATCCCAGATTAATTAAAGTGCGAGTCATACGTCATCGGTGAATCTTTGGGAAGCGACCCATGAGATCCCCGGATATGTTGGCAGTAAATGCGGTCGTCGGACTATCCGAACACGTAAGTACCTCGTACTACGTTTATGCCGATTTACAAGACAAGGTTGGCTTCTAGCAAAGCGTCATGCCTACCCAATTCTCCGGAAATATCCTTATAGGAATATGTGATCTATATCAAGCGTAGTATACCGAAGTATTGCGTATTTCTGTCCAGTATCGGATTGTCATGTGCAAGGTCTGGGGCTGGAATTGTGTCTGCCCCATACGAAGCACATATCGGATGTCTGGTAACTAGTCTCTACAATCGGATATACATGACCTAGTCATAATATCCCGATAGCTCGAGCATATAAGAGAACGAGTTCCGTATCCTACGTGACCATCATCTCCACTATGACTGGAGTGATACTTCCATCTTGACATCACACCCAACACACTACGATTCCCAATATACCCAGTATCGGCGTACACAGAACTGGTTAAAGCCCTGGGCGACCTCAACTAAAGTATATTGATTGTCGTATTAGCGGTGCGGTGCAAGTCTGAGGTTAAGAACAAATACACCTACCCTGATTGCAGACTCCCATAGACACATAGTCATACTACCAATGGGATTCCGCGGGGGGTCTATCCAGAGCGAAGCTGTTTCCCGTACCATCGGTGAACAAACCTCCTACTACACTTGCATGAGTATCTTATACCCAAATATATGAGAACTATGCCGTTATGCCCTCACAAATGCGCACAAGTGTAATACTAGTCTTTTACGTATTTATCGATGTCCAATCTCGATAATACTCTGACTAGGGATATTTAATGATTTATCCTTCGTGGACTGATACTGTCTCATATCATTCTCGGTCCAGGAACAAATCATAGGGACCTCTCATCATTTATATATCTAGGTGATCTAATCAAAAATGATAAGAGTGCAATCTCCTTTGTCACATAGTTAATTTGTACAACAACACCATGATCTGTACAAATAGTGACGCTATGGGTCATAATTGTCCAATAGTTAGGTCTTCCGCCAGTTCTCCAGGTGATTGCTCAGTCTTCTCTCTGGTCTCATGACTCAATATCATGTTATGTCCTTGATTCGCGATGTGGTAGACTGGTCGCCCCCAGTCTTGGTTTAGCTTTCCGTTCTCCGCTGTTTGCACTTGGTCAAGATGAACCACATGGTGGGGCCTTCAATATCATCATGCTATAGGCTATGAACTAGTCTCAATAGTTATACATATCATTGTCCTCAAAGAATACTCAGCAATGAAACCAGAGAACCTTCAAAACACTCAATGCAACTCAAATCCAAGTCTTTGAATAAGTGATCTAAGCTAGACTCAAAGTGTGTGTGTGTGCAAAGGTTCCTTTGCAGATTCATCCCCATGTAAGCCAACTCAATGATTTCGTCAAAAAATTGGGATCGATGGGTCAAACCAACCTAGATGTCTCAATTATGCCTGCAGTTGCTTTTTCGTGCTCAATGTGGTATGTTTTATCTTTCTTTTCCTTTGTCTCTCATTTTTTCTTTTCATTTTGAACTTTTTTTTTCTTTTTCTATTTTTTTCTCGCTTTTTTTTTCTTTTTTTTTTTTGCAACACACATACCCTTTAAGTTAGCATTTCTCCTCATGGTGGTCCTAATACTCGCCCATGGGTAGCTTCACGCTTATCGGTTATAGGCGGTTTATTTCTTTTCTTTAGAGACTTTTTTTTCAACCATACCACACATCATAACACAAGCAAGTTATGATAGACATCTAAGCAAACGGTCATTCATCGACCCGTAATTTCTTCAACTAGTCACCTTGCCAACTAATCAGGTTTTCACCGCTAAGAACCTATAGTGAAGTGCTTATGAGTCTAGCATAGATCAACAATTCAAAGCATCAGATAAAAGCACATCAAGAGTTTATCGTTTCTAAGATTTCATCCTAAAGCAAACGATTTCATCATCGGACTTATGTCTAACTATCAAGGACTAAAAACAAACAATTTTTTTCTTTTTTCTTTTTTTTTTTTTTTTTTTCTTTTTTTTTTCTTCTTTTTTGTCTTTTTTTTTTTCTTTTTTTTCTTTTTTTTTCTTTTTTTTTTGTGAAGGCCCCCCGATGGTATTTCTATCATTGCAGTAAAGTTTTCTGTTTCTCGGCTTCCTTTTTCTCGATATCCATGTTTGTTAAACTTTTTTTTTGACAAGTCTTCTTTTTCCTAACCCAACGAATATCTATGATGGCTTTTAAGACACGGGGTTAACATGATGCGTGTATGCATGAGATGCGTGAGATACGTGCGATGTATGTAATATATAAGCCCATTTAAGAATTTTTACACTAGTTGGCCCATTATCATTTTAAAGTATTCAATCATACTATTGCGCGGTACAAACATGTCTCAGTTGAAAAGGCCCAACAGGTTTACACTTTGCGATAACATGGCTAAACAACTTCAAATGATAAGAGGCCCACACATAAAATGACCCATCGACATTTTATAAGCTTTTGGCCCAACTGTCAAAGGACACGAACTCGTCCCAATTTAAATGGCCCAACAAGTTCACATCTTTTGACAAAAGGTCCAACTAGATCCAAATGACGACGGTCCAAAACATCAACATAAAAAAAATAATTTCTACTAGTTCTACGACTAAGGTTCACATGTGGGTTTACGGGAGTGTGGACAAAGGCTCTCGCTGACGAAGGCTCTCGCTGACAATGCCTTTAACTAAACCCCTTAACCCACTATAGACACGGTCAACTAAAGCATAAATCATAAACATCACAAGACATGATTTCGGGGCCGATTCTCTATCCCCAGTGGAGTCGCCAGACTGTGGGACACAGAAACCGGCAACGCTGATCTAGGCTTGCGGCCTAGTTGGGAGTATGGAATAGCTCGCGGGGTACTAAACCGGAGAAACAACATGGAGTCGCCACCCAGTGTGAACCGGGATAAATATTTAAGGCCGTACTCACCCCTCGCAAGGGAAGACCTCAAACCGTTGGGTTCGGAATGGTCCCTTACTTAATGCCACTTATAATGATATGATTTGTTCAATATCTTAACCGAATCTACACAACATGCTCAAGAGCAACCTATATCTAGTTCATGTTCATAAAGATAAATCCTATGTCTAAGTTTGCATGCTGGGAAAGTATAACACACGACAACACACGGCAATCTCATGAATATACTTCAATTATATAATGTGGAAAACAAATAACAACATAAACATAATGAAAATTCTAAATGCAAAATAAATAACTAATCATGCTTAAAAATAAACAACTAAATCATGCTTAAAAAATAAATAAATACTAGACTAAATCATGCTCGAATCCAAGGTTGGATGAAACGAAATAGGTGTGTCTCTTAAGTAGTACGTGTTGAGTTTTTCTAAGGTCCCAAGATCAAACAAGACATGAAAACATGCGTGAATACACCAATGAAGATAGCGAAATACTTACATTGATCGGTTATGTCAATTTGAAGACGAATCATGCCCAAAAACGCACTGCCTTTGTAAGCCCACTGCAGCAGTCCATGCTCACTGTCTTGGCAGTTTCGGGTCTCAAAACGAAGCTCCAAACTCCATCGGATGAGTCCCGCCTCATGGTCGAACCTCCCTACCACCTTCGCAAGACTTGAAAGTGTGCTAGCACTTGAATTTTCACCATGAAAACCCACTCTTTGCTTCCCTTATTCACGCCCAAACTGGTTTAAAACCAGTGAAGAATAGCCACACTTGGGCGTGAGAGAGATGAGAGAATTTGAGAGAGATAAAATTGTGTTAAGTTTTAAAATGATTTACCAAAAATCAATTTATATTTATGCCATAATTTTATTAAATTAATAATAAAATTATGACACAAAACATGCAATGGCTTAGAGTGTCAAACACTCAAACTCCATGCAATGACATTGAGTGCAATGTACACAATCTACATGCAAAGCATTAGAATGACATGTGTCATGTGGGCCCCACACGTTTCCAAATGAAAGTGGGCCCACGTGCACTCACGCGTTCGGGCTCGATATTTCCGAAATACCGAGCTTACGTCGCGACGTTAATTCAATCGAATTTAAATAAATAATTGCGCCTGGCGAAATTATTATTTACGTCGCTAACGAATTAATTCTAAATTAACTCGTTTGCCCGAATTAAAATCTGATTTTAATTCCGCGTCGAAATCTAATTTCATCTAATATATCGAATATATTAATACATCGATTAATTCCGAATTAATCGTTCTCTCTCTTTAGACGACATTTTATCCCGGATAAAACATCTCCGTTATTAATCCTAGATTAATTTTCTCTCTCTTCTGTATAATCCCAGATTATTCAAGAGTGCGAGTTGTGCGTCATCGGTGGATTATCGGGAAGCGACCCATGAGATCCCCGGATAATCTGGCAGTAAATACGGTCGTCGGAGTATCCGAAACACGTACGTACCAAGTACTACGTTCTACCGATTTACGAGACAAGGTCGACTCCTAGCAAAGCACCAAGTCTACCCAATTCTCCGGACATATCCATTTAAGAATATTAAGATCTGTATCAAGCGTAGTATACAATTGTATTGTGTATATCGGCCCAGTATCGGATAATCACGTGCTAGGGCTGGGGCTGGATAAGTGTCTGCCCCATCCGAAACACATATCGGATGTCTGGTAACTAGTCTCTATAATCGGATATTCATGACCTGGTCATAATATCTCGATTGGATGCGCATCTCTTAAGAGCACTAATACCGTATCCTGCGTGACATCATCTCCACTATGACTGGAGTGATACTTCCGTCTTGACATCACATCCAATACACTACGATTCTCAATATACCCGGCATTGGCGTACACAGAACTAGTTACAGTCCTAGACGACCTCAACTAAAGTATATCGATTGTCGTAAGCATTAGCGATGTAAGTCTCAGGTTAAGACTATACACACCTACCTTGATTTCGGCCTCCCATAGACACATATTCATAATACCAATGGGATTCCGAGGGTCTATCCAGAGCGAAGCTGTTTCCCGTACCATCGGTGAAACACGACCTCCTATCGCACTTGCATAAGTATCCAACACTTATATATATGAGAACTATGTCGTTGTGTCCTCACAACCGCACACAAGTGCAATACTAGCCTATTCCGCATTATCGATGTCCAGTCTCGATAATACTACGGCTAGGGATATTAATGATTAATCCTTTGTGGACTGATACTGTCTCATATCATCTCAATCCAGGAACTAATCATAGGGACCTCTCTTCATTTATATATCTATGGTGATCTAATCACAAATGATGAGAGTGCAATTTCCTTGTCACATAGTTAATTTGCTACAACAACACAATGATCTGTGCAAATAGTGACGCTATGGGTCATTTTGTCCAACAGTACGTGGCATTGTATCCCGAGTGCAAACCACACTACCGTCCATTCGGATTCGGCTACGGAATTTACGTCCGGGTTTCCATCCGATATACCACAAAAGAGAACACATATTTCGTTCATCCAAAATTCACATCATGCCTCAACAAACGACTCTCATGCGATAATATATCAAAAGAAATAAAAATAAACGAAAGATAATAAATAAAGAAGGTGCCCTCAGGTCTAACCTCTTTTTTCGTCTCACGAAAGCGTGTTACACGGCCGTCGGAAGGGTTGGTGTTCCGCAACTTTTCTGGTTCACTAATCCAATGTTATTCCTCGCTTTTTCGCTGCTGTTTGCTTACTGTTTCCGCGGTATTTGGGCAGTGTTTGGGTGTTATTCAGGGAGCTGTTTCAGGGGCTGTTTGGGCGTGATTCAGGGGCTGTGTCAGGGGTATTTTCGGTGGTTACAAGGGCTGTCTCAGGGGCTGTTTCAGAAACTGTTTCAGGGGTGTTTTATTCACTGTTTTGGGGTATTTTAGGGGGAGTGTGGGTTACAGTTTGTGTGTTCTTGTTCGGTGACTGTGGGCAGTGCGTTTTTAGTGTGTTTCACGGTGAAGGGGGCTTAATCCAGGTTTGTTTATTCACGATGCTTTGCAGGTTTTATTGAGGGCTGCCGAGAGTCTCAGTTCACGTGAATGTGAGGTGTGGTTTAAGGTTTATTCTTGTTTGTTTGTTTTGTGCCATGAGTGAAGTTGGGAGAATGAGAGAGATGGTTAGGCGTGAAGGGAGAGT
Source organism: Zanthoxylum bungeanum (assembly GCA_019454045.1). NCBI lineage: Eukaryota > Viridiplantae > Streptophyta > Magnoliopsida > Sapindales > Rutaceae > Zanthoxylum > Zanthoxylum bungeanum. The sequence goes on along the minus strand of SKCR01040121.1, from coordinate 69,631 downwards.
CTTGTGGCTGTTGAAGGGTTATTTGGTTAATGAACAGTGGCTGCTTTGCGTGTGTTCCACGTGAAGAATGGGGACAGGTATTTGGTTTGTAGGAGGGGTGTGTCTTGTTCACGATTCAAGGGCTAGGGTTTATTGTCGGTTAGAGAGTAGTAAGGGGATTTGTGTGTTCGGCTATTTGGCAGTGAAGGAGCGGCTGTGTACGTGAGGGAAGTTTTGCGTTGAAGGTTGAAGAGGGGTTGAGGACGTGTTGTTGAGCGATGGGCTGATGAAGTGAATTGGCTGAATTGGCTGAGTGAAGGGTTAGGGTGAAGGCGTGAGTGGGCTGCAACGTGTGGAGCAGGCTGTGTGAAGGCAAATTGCGTGGGAGTGCCTGTTACGTGTTGGAAGGAATGGAAAGGGCTGTTGTGGTCTGTTTCACGTGGCTTTGTGCGTGTCTTGGCTGTGTGATTTTGTGGCTTGCTGATTTGCTAGGGTTTAGTCGGTGGTGGGGTGACTTTGTGGCTATGTGTGTGTCGGTTAGAGGGGCAAAGACAGAAGAGGGTGGCTGCCTTGAGTATGAAAGAGAAGCGAGAGAGAGGGTCGTTGTTGAGTGAATATGCGTTTAGGGTTTTGCCAGTTTTTGTTTGTCTTTGCTGCCGAGGGAGAGTTAGAGACGAGAGAGGAGGGGGGAGTTGTCGAAGGTTTATTGGTTATGTGGTGAGAGGGAAGAAGAAGGCCGTGAGTGGAGAGAGTGGCATAGGGGAGTCACCGTGAGGCGTGAAGGTTGGTCTGTGTTGGTTGCTGCTTAACTTGTGATCGGTGATGGCTTCAACATGGTCAAGGGGTGCGTGAGTGAAGGCTTGTTGTAGTATGAAAGGCTGCCGAGTGAAGGGAAGAAGATAGATCAGAGATGCTAGGGTTTTTTAGTTTGGTCCATTGCAGAGTGCTTGTAGGTTGCAGGTACGAGAGAGAGTGATGATGAGATTGAGGGCCGAGAGAGGTCAAGGGAGAGAGTCATGCGAGAGGGGGAGACCAGCCAGGGCAGTTAGGGTTTGTTGGATGCTTATATAGTGAGTCTGCATTGTTTATTTGAAAGGAAAGAAATCAATTAATTTATGTGTGTGTTTAATTTTAATTATTTAAGGCAAGAAATTATTCAAATTAGGTGAGTGATTTATTTAATTTTGAAATTTAATTTAATTAGATTTAGTTTAATTTAATTTGTGAATTTAATTTAATTGGTTATAATTTAATTGGTTTGTGATTGTTAGATTAGGAATTTAATTGGTTATTTAATTTAGGAATCAATTTAGTTATTTAATTTCATTTCAATTAGTTATTTAATTTAATTGGTTTTGGTTTCAATTTAATTAGATTTAATTTGGATTTAATTTGTGACATATATTTTAAATGTTTTAATTATTTTGGATTGGGCTTGGTGTGTTTTAAAACAGAGGTCCAACATGCGAACCCGAAGCAAAACAAGCGAGTTAAATCCGTCCAAATGTTAATTTCCGACTTTCCCCTTCCGACGTCTGTTTCCCGCGGCTTCCACAATCAAAGAGGTAGTGTCTCCAGACGAGACTCATCATCGGGACTTACATGCAAAAATGTAGTGCCTACAACGATATCACCTGATTAGAGAGATAATCCAAAGAGGTGATGTGAAGACAGAGAAGATTCCTACTGAAGAGAACTTAGCAGATTCTCTTACTAAAGCACTAACCCAACAGAAGCATGATAGGTACGCTGAATTGTTTGGTGTAAAATATCATAGAGATTGGCTCTAGTGCAAGTGGGAGATTGTTGGTTATATGCCCTAGATCCAATATGGATAAATATGTAATTTTAAATTATTGCATTGAATAATAAAATTTGGCAGTTTATTTATAAGTATTGTTCATAAGTAATTTTGAATACTTATAAAATAAAGTCCTTAGAATGACGATTAGAGGAATTAAAGTAAGTTTAATTTATGAGATCCAGTCATTCTTAAATATTCCCGATCGTAGGATTATCAACGTAGGACATTGATAGATCTAGTTGAGATCGGCATATGTTATGTCTGCTTCTTTATCGAAGGAAGGTAGCTAATCTCATAAGCTACTAGTGAATGTGTTCACTTAGTCTAAAATATGGATGCTTTTTGGAGAACAAGTACATCGAACTGACCTGCTTGAGTGATGGGGTTTTATGGGGGAATACCGGTAACGCAGCGGAAACGCGAAAAATCAAAATTTTTCGATTTCAAAATTTTTCTTGGATCAATTAAATAAACTTGTTTATTTAATTACCCAATTATCAAATTCTGAAAAATTACACAAGAAATCAAATTTCTTGGTAATTACCGAATTGCCCGACAACTTTGCAAATTGATCATTTTAGTTCTAAAATTGTCAAATATAATTTTGGATGATTCTAAATCATTTCTAAAATGATTTCTAACATGTCCAACATGTCAAAATACAAATTGCAACACAAAATCATAATTTCATACAAATTACCGTAGGGTCCCAAAGTTTGCATTTTGTTCATTTTAGTCCTCAAATTGTCAAATACAATTTTAGGTGATTCCAAATCAGTTCTAAAATGATTTCCAACATGTACAATACATGAGAATACAAATTGCAACTCAAATCCCACAAAAAACCAAAATTACCGAGAAGGCCCTTATGGTTTCAAACTTGTGCATTTTAGTCCAATCTTGATCAAAACAAGTCAAGATGAAATCCAATCATCACCAAACTTGATATACATAATATATACATCATTACACAACACATATATGAAAATCCCCAAATTTGGAAAATGTATAAACGCTAATTTTTCAAATTCATCAAATTGAACAAATTAAACAAATCCAATGTTTCAATCAAGTATTTACCACACCAAACAAGTCTCACCACTTTGAAATAACTTTAGAACAATTCTAGGTCATCAATGAGTGGCCTAAAAACTCTAGGATGGCAACTAGTTCATCAAATGATCAAAAGAATGCTTACTAACACCTTGGAAGCTTTTTTTCAACACCATACATGCATTTACCCATTATCAAAACTTCCAACACTCAAAAACATAAACAAGAAAGAGTAGCAAAACTTAAAAACAAGCTATGTTATAGCCTAGTACAAAAGGAACAAATTTCCCTCTAATAGAAAGGTGGAAATACTTACTAAATCCAAGCTTTTCCTTAGATTTCTTCTTTGTTCTTCAGTTTTTCTCTCAACCTTCTTATGTTTTATTTTGGAGGCTTGAACTAGGTTAAACTTATGAAAAATATAACACTTTATATATTAGGGTGTCATGGCCGAAATTATCAAATAAAAAGGAAAATGGATATTTATTGGACAATTGTGACCCATAGCATCACTATTTGTAAAAGACATTGTGGTTTTTATACAAATTAACTATGTGACAAAGGAAATTACCATTTTATCATTTTTTAATTAGATTACTTGAATATATATAAATGATAAAAGTCCTTATGATTAGTTCCGGATTGTAAGATATGAGACAATATCAATTCACTAAAGGTTTAATCATTAAATATCCCTAGTCGTAGTATTATCAAGACTGGACATCGATAATGCGTAATAGGCTAGTATTACACTTGTGCGCGTTATGGAAGCGTAACGACATAATTCTCATATATTTGGGTATTGGATATCATGCAAGTGTAATAGGAGGTTCTGTTTACCGATGATACGAAAACAGCTTCGCTCTGGATAGACCCATCAGAATCCCATTGGTAGTATGACTATGTGTCTATGGGAATCTGAATCAGGGTAGGTGTATTTGGTCTTAACCTAAGACTTGCATTGCTAATACTTGCGACAATCGGTACACTTTGGATTTGGTCGTCCAGGGCCTTAACAGGTTATGTGTACGCCTCTTCTGGGTTTATTAAGAATCGTAGTGTATTGGGTGTGATATCAAGATGGAAATATCACTTAATTCATATAGAGATGATGATCACGCAGGGATTCAGAACTGGTACTCTATTATGTTGCAACTATCGGGATAATATGACAAAGTCATGATTATCCGATTAAATAGACTAGTTGCTAGTGATCCGATATATGCTTCGAACGGGGCAGACACTATTCCAGACCCAGGCCTAGCATGTGACATCCGATACTTGATCGCAATACGCAATATTTAGTATACTATGCCTGATACAGATTATGTATTCCTTAAAAGAATATTTCTAGAGATTTGGGTAGGCACGGTGCTTTGCTAGAAGCCAACCATGTCTTGTACATCGCTAAGAACGTGGTACTGGGTACGCACATGTTCGGATAGTCCGACGACCGGATTTACTACCAATATATCCAAGAATCTCATGGGTCGCTTCCCGAAGATTTATCGATAACGTTTGACTCGAGCAGAATTAATCTGGGATTAATTATGAGAGAGAGAAAATTAATCTAAGATTAATTACAGTAAGAATTTATCTGAGATAAAATTCGATTAGAAGAGAGAGAACGATTAATTTGGAATTAATCGATTAAATAATATATTCGATATATTAAATGAAATTAGATTTCATAGCGGAATTAAAATTGGATTTTAATTCGGGCAAACGAATTAATTCTTAAGCGACTTTAATTATGTCGCAACGACAAATTCGTTAATTTAGAATTAAACGAACCCAAGCCCGAGCGAAGTTGCACGTTGAGATTTTTCGATGTAAATTCAGAATTTACAAGTGGTGGGACCCACATGACTTACATCACACTTATGACATGTGATGAAAGTTGTTGATGGTGGAGTGTAAATCATGCTTGCTTGTTTTTTACTCCAACCAATCTCCACACACTTTGTGTTTGTTTATTCATTTTTTGAATGACTAATACCAAATCTTGGATTTGGTATATCATAATTTGAATTTTGGAAATCATTAATACACAACATAAAAATTGAAACAACTCTCCCTCTCTCCCTTTAGCCATTGCCGAGAGCTTCCTCTCCCATTTTAGAAATTTTACTTCAAAATTTCTTCATTTGCTAGCATACAAAGGAGTCATCCAAGGTGTTAGGGAAACCATTCCCAAGAGTTTGGAACACAAAGAGAAGCTTGGAGCTCAACAAAGGATTCCAAAGTTTTGAACTTTACACCTACATCCAATCCGTTCAATGTAAGTATTTTCGCTACTTCTTTGAGTATTCACAGTAATCATGTCTTATTAGATCCTTGGCATGTTCTAGAAACCCAACAATGGTATCAGAGCCAATTTTAAGCATGAAATATATTAGGGTTCATATACTTTAATTTGGAGCTTTTATGATTTATGCATGATTTCTTCAAATTGATGATTTGGTTGAGCTTAAATTATGATAACTTAGAGTTATGAATGATTTATTTTGAGAAAATGAATTGGATAAATTTTCCCCTAATTTACATAGCTTGGCCGAATGTATGGACCTTTGGATCTCATGGTGATTTTGATTGTTTGGACCATTGGATGTATTTCAATGCATGAGATATATTGATTTGTGATTTAATTGGATTGAAATGAAAATTGGTTAATTATATGCATGATTTCCGTGAGTTATGTAAGCATGGAATGAGTTGATTTTGCTTCAATTGTGTTGGACATGAATTGAACATATTAAAGCATGATTAATTAGGTAAATTGGTATTTTGGAAATATTAATTTAACTAATTAATTATGGCTAATACACTTTAATTAAAAATTGTGATATTTGAATATTGTAATTAAATAAATTAGTCTTCAATTTGGAATTGGGCTAAAATTATTATATTTGGGCTTAATGGGCTTGGTTGGGCCAAATTGGTTTAGGACAATTGGATTGGATCCAAATTGGGCCTAAAACCATACTATAAAGTCCAAATAGAATAATTGGGCCTTTAACTATTTAATTGGGCCTAATGGGCCAAAATTAATTTTATGGCAAATGGTGATTCCTTATTGGGCTTTGGTTGCCAAAGTCCATGCCTTAAGAAATTAATTAAAAGCCCATTGGACTTTAATTAAATTGACCTGGATTTATTGTAACAGTTAGACTGTTACAATTAAAAGCCCATTGAAATTTATTATTTTATTGTAACAGTTGGACTGTACCAAAAAATCGTTAATTGAATAGTTAGACTATTGTAATTAAGATGACTAGAAAGATCAAAGTTAGGGACATTATCATGGGTGAAAATATCTTTAATGGTGTGAACTTTCCTGACTGGGATATGAACCTCAAGATTGTCTTGGGGGCCGAGAAGATGCTCTATACGATAGAAAGACCTCTCAGGCCTAACCCCGGAATTGAGCAGCCGATTGGGCTTGAGCTTTGGAAGACTCACAACGATGACAACTCAACTACTCAATTTGTCATGTTCGCTGCAATGACCCCTCAATTTCCTCGCCAGAACAAGGGATTGGATCCCTATACTATGATGGCAAAATTGAAGGACCTTCATGTTGGACAGTTATGACCCATAGCGTCACTATTTGTACAGATCATTGTGTTGTTGTACAAATTAACTATGTGACAAAGGAAATTGCTCTCTTATCATTTGTAATTAGATTACCAAGATGTATAAATGATAGGAGGTCCTTATGATTAGTTCATGGATTGAGATGATATGAGACATTATCAATCCATGAAGGTTTAATCATTAAATATCCCTTGTCAGAGTATTATCGAGATTGGACATCGATAATGCGGAAAAGACTAGTATTACACTTGTGCGCGTTGTGAGGGCATAACATCATAGTTCTCATATATTTGGGTATAGGATACTCATGAAACTGTAGTAGGAAGTTGTGTTTTACCGATGGTACGAAAAACAGCTTTGCTCTGGATAGACCCCTTAGAATTCCATTGGTAGTATTACTATGTGTCTATGGAAGTCCGAATCAGAGTAGGTGTATTTGGTCTTAACCTGAGACTTGCACCGCTAATACTTGCGACAATCAATGTACTTTGGTTTTGGTCGTCCAGGGCTTTAACAGGTTCTGTGTACGCCTCTTCTAGGTATATTGAGAATCGTAGTATATTGGGTGTGATGTCGAGATGGAAGTATCACTCCTGTAATAGTGGAGATGATGATCACGTAGGATACGAAACATGTTCTCTTATATACTGCAGCTATCGGGATATTATGACTTGGTCATGATTATCCGATATTAAAGAGACTAGTTGCTCGTAATCCGATATATGTTTCGTACGGGGCAGACACTGTACCAGCCCCAGGCCTTGCATGTGATCATCCGATACTGGATCGAAATACGCAATACTACGTATACTACGTCTGATATAGATCACATATTCCTGTAAGGATATTTCTGGAGAATTGGGTAGGCATGACGATTTGCTAGAAGCCAACCTTGTCTTGTAAATCGGTACAAATGTAGTACTAGGTACTTACGTGTTCGGATAGTCCGACGACCGGATTTACTGCCAACATATCCGGGGATCTCATGGGTCGCTTCCCGAAGATTCACCAATGACGTATGACTCGCACTTTATTAATATGGGATTAATTAATGATGAGAGAGAAAATTAATCTGGAATTAATTGCGGAGATATTTTATCTGGGATAAAATATCATTAAAGAGAGAGAATGATTAATTTGGAATTAATCGATAAAATAATATATTCGATATATTATAGGAAATTGGATTTCGACGTGGAATTGAAATTAGATTTTAATTCGGGCGAACGATTTAATTTAGAATTAATTTGTTAGCGACATGAATAGTAATTTTGCTAGGCATAATTATTTAATTACGTCGCAACGTAAAATTCGTTAATTTGGAATTAGCGAACCCGAGCCCGAGAGTGTTTGCGTGCGCACTCGCATTGCGAATTTAAGTACGGCCCACAAGTCACATCAAGCGTCAAATCACTATTCAATCGATTGATGTGATGTCTAGTCACTTTGAGTGATGTGACAACTTGTCATTGTGATTGATGGTGGTTGTTGGAAAAGTTTTAATGCTTTGACTTTTTGGAAAAGGAAAAATGGTATATGTTTATTTATTTTTTGAAAACAATTAACTAATACAATTTTGGTAACAACCTAACACATTCTTCTCTCTTCTCTCTTCTCTCATTCACGCCAGGGGGCAGTTTTTTCTTCATTCTTTTTCTGGTTTCACCATGAGATTGAAGGAGAAGCTAGGTGATTTTTGTGGCAAAAATTACTGAGTGCTAGCACGCTTTAGAGTCTTACGAAAGTGATAGGGAACCGCACTTGTGAGCTTGGAATAACCACCCAAAAGCTTGGAGCTTGGAGCGAAAATGGAGGAGCAAAACCAGTGAGTGCCGAGAGCCTTAGAGGAGTCTCAAAGGGCTTAAAAAGTTTTTGTTCTTCATCGCATCGCCTCAACCACTCAATGTAAGTATTCCGCAACTTCTTTGTTGTATCCACATATTGTTTCATTGCTTGAAAACGATCCCGGTTAGACCGTAGAAACCCAACAATGGTATCAGAGCTAGTTAAAGCATGAAACTTGAACTTAGGGTTAAAATTGGGTAAAATCAATTTGAGCATGATTTGATGAAATTGTTTGATTGAGTATGCTTGAATGATGTTTAATTGAAGTTGTGCATGATCAATTTCATGAAATTTGATTGGATCAATTTTTCCCCAATTTTTTAGGCTTGGCCGAGAATGAACAATACCCTAATTCATGATAATTTTTTGTTTTTTGATTAATTGGATGAGTTGAAATCATTTGGGAATGTTGATTGTGGATTGAATTGGATTGAAACCGAATCGGACATGAAAAACGCCAAATTGCCGTGAGTGTGTAAGCATGAAATGTTGGGGTTGGTGCTCAGAGCGCCAATTTCCGGTTGTATTTCTGTTGAATACTTCTGTAAAATATTATTATTATGAATAATATATGCGTTTTCTATAATATAATCTATCTTTTAAAATGGTAAAGATGTAATGACCTTAGAATGATTAGTCATGGTACTGTTGCAAAAGCGTCGCAACTGACATTGAGTAGTATCATGACGTTGTCATTCTCAGACAGTTCCTGGTCAAGGTTTACACTACTTGGTCATTATAGTAAACTCGTTGAGACCGGTACATATCGTATACTGGAATATATGATTCCAATGGTTTCTCAATGAACCATTAGTCTTGGAGACTAGTATAGACGTGTAGGTGTTTATAGCGGATAAACACTGAACGACTCACCGAAGATTCTTAATGGATGGTACACCAGCGTCAATAAGAATCTTCTCGGGTTGAGTAGCACTTGTGATTCTTAGACTTGAGATGCCATTGTGGGCACATGAGACATCTTCTACACTTAGATGGCAGTCACGTCACTGATCTCTTTAGATCAGACCTCCGCCTGTTCGTCGGGTGTAGACAGATTCTCAGGGTGTCCTATGTGTATCAAGAAAGGATCCGTCAGTTCTGTGTATCAGAGCACAGGTAGTCCATATGATTAGCAATCAGATAAAACCATGGGCCCGTGGTAAAGTTTAGAAGCTAGTTCTAAACATTCTTTTAGAGATTGCTAATGGAATAGTCAACTGGATAATCCCCATAGAGATTTGACGTTTACATCTGTATCTCTGGGATTTATCCGGATACCTGTGACGGAGGAATTATACATTTTCCATGACCTCGACCTGTATGGTTCAGCGAGATTATCCTGATCGTCATAATCTATGGGTGGATAGATTATGGACACGAAATTAGATTTCGTGACGGATATACCTGAATCTAGAGAGTCTCAATAATGAAACATACTCGTAGAGCACTAGAGCAACATTAATAAATAATATTGATTATTTAAAAAGTCGTTTAAAGGTTAAACACAAGGTACGTGCTAAAGGGACTTGATAGTCATTTGATTAATTATTGTGTATTTACATTTAATACTTGATTAATTTAAATACACATTAATTAATAGTCAAATTGAGATATTTGACTTATATCCTAAATGAATATATGTATTTGATATTTAATGTAAATATAATACATATATTTAATATATTTATATTTAATTAATTAATTAATTATTTAATTGTTAAATGATTAAATTAATTAAAATATAAATATCTTAACTTTGGATATTTGTTTAGAAATGATTAAGTTACCTTTGTTGACTTTATATAAATATCATTAAAGTGTTTTTAGATATTTGTATAAAGTAAATCAAATGAATTTGAAATGTAAATTGAAATTAATATTTTTGTATTTGGCTTAGGTAACTTCGACCAAGGCTAAAATGAACAAGTATAAATTGTTTTCATTTAATTTCATTTCATAACCCTAATATAGTTTACAAGAAACTCCATTAAAGGAAACAAAGAAAGCAAGTAAGGAAGAAAAGAAGAAACCAAAGAAAAGCTTGGATTTTGTAAGTTTTTCAAACTTACTATTAGAAAGGAAATTGTTCCTTAGGATCTAGGCAACATCTTGTGATGTTCTTAAGTTATTCTTTTCTTTATTTCTTGTGTTTTTGATGATGGAAATTTTGTTGAAAGTGTTGAGCATGTATGATGAAGAAAACTTGTGACTATTGTAGTTATAACTATTCTTTTATGGTTTTGGAAACCTTGTTGCTAATCTAGAGTTATTGACCCACTCTTAAATGACCTAGATTTGATCTTGAGTTGTTTCATTGTGTTGAGACTTGGATTGGATGGAAGAATGATGATTAAAGTAATTGATTTAACCAATTTGGTCTAATTTGTCCAATTTGTGGAAATTGAAAAATTAGGGTTCATGACCAATTCCAAATTTGGGGCTTTTCATTTATGTTGTGTATTTGGATGTGTATATGATGCATATAAAGTTTCATGTTGATTGGAATACATCTTAATGTGTTTTGAAGCATGAAATGACAAAGTGCACAAATTGGCACCAAAGTGGTGCATTCGGCCAAGGGTCCAAAATTTGGGGATTTTCTTGCTTTTGGTGTTTTGATGTTTTGAACATGCTAAGTTCATCTTAGAAATGATTTAGAATCATTCAAAATTGATTTGATCAATTTCAGACTAAAATGGACAAAAATACCAAGTAAGGGTAATTTGGTAAATTCACATAAATATGATTTATTGAATTTTATTTCATAATTTGATTATTGGAATATTAAATAAATATGTTTATTTAATAAATCCGAGAAAAAGTTTTGAAATCGGAAAATACGATTTTCCACCGGTTCCGCTGCGTTACCGGATTTAGCCCCTAAAAACCCCTACATGAAATGGGTTTGATTTTTGATTAAAATGTGTTGGACATGTTTTGAAGATGATAAGCATAATTAATTGTGTAAATTGATGTTTTAGAAATGTTAATTTGGGTGATTAATTTTGGCATTACACTTTGAGTAATTAAATTGTGAAATTGGAATTTTGGAATTTAATTATGTTGGGCCAAATTTGGAATTGGGCTTGAAAAAGTTGTAATTAGGCTTAAATGGGCTTGGTTGTACCAAGATGGGTTTAGGCTAAATTGGTTGGATCCAATTGGGCCCAAAACCATATCAATAAAGTCCAATTATGACTAATGGACCTTTAATATTTAATTGGGCCTAATGGGCCTAAATTGGTTTCTAGGAATATAAGTGTGATTCCTTTAAATGGGCTTTAGTCTTTGGGTTTGACCCAAGTTGACTAAAAGTCCATGCCTTAAGAAATTAATTGAAAGCCCATTGGACTTTAATTAAATTAACATTGGATGTTAATCGGGCTTTGAGACCCGTAACGATTAGATTTGGAATCTAAGTCGCAAAAGTTCATTAATAAAGTGTAATATTTAATTTGGAATTAAATAGTGAATTAGTATTAAATACATATTAAATTGGATTTAATGTTGTAGTTTAATTTAATTCAAGAATTCGTACTTTGAGTACTTATTCGTAAAACGAGTTTGACTCGCACAAAATCAAATCGTTGTTTGAACATTAGATGGTCATTAATTATCAGATTAATTAATTGGATTAGATTGATTGATAACATGCTTGTGTGAATACATGGTTGCGATGCATGAATAATGCATATCAGATGGATATAAGTTGGGTGGGGCAATTTTGGAAATTGTTGTAATAAATTTAGAATTTATTAATTGGACCTGCGTGTCCAGCCTATTACCTCTTTACTCTTTGTATTTCTCTTCTCACCTATTCCCCTCAATGTAAATGAGGTTTCTTTAGAAGTGTTATGAAAATGGGTAGAAGTAATACTTGTGCTAGCGGGAGAGAGGAAAATGAGAGATTTATTCTAGAAACAATGTGTTGACTATCCATCCGCATATCATTATTATATTTATTTATATGCGCCTTATTATGTGTTTAGAATGCATGTTTAAGGGTGTATGGTGATGAGACCTTAACAAAGATAATAAATTGGTTGCCAATTTGCACGCAAAAAACCCTCACAATATATTAAGCGTTTTTCCTTCCATTGAGTGATTCTTACTCAAGATCCAAGATTGGCATTGGTTTGTTGGCCAAAGTCAAGACCTTTGTCCGTCGAGGATGTGTTTGAATCATGAATGCTTTGTTCCATATTGGTGTCTTGTCCAAGTTTTGATTTGTTGGCCAAAGTCAAGATCACTTCTTGTCCATCGACATTGATTACGAAGCTTTCCATGGTCAATGGGTTCCGCTTAACTGGGATCACTAAGTTTGTTGTGCCAAAGCCAAGGCTTAGTTGATTCAGAGGAAAAAGGTTAGGCAATATATTGGATATAATGGCATATATAGGATATATGTTTCGGACTTGGATGTCCACCTACTGGATCTAGGAATTGGATGGGATCCAATTGATCTTAGAGATCTACCTAGTTAATTATTATACAATTTGTTGGCCAAAGTCAAGATTGTGTGTTATTTAACGGGATCCTAGCCCACTAGGAAACAAGGTTTCCCGAGTACTCCACAGAGGGTTAGAGGGTCGCCGAAAAATATTGGGAGGAAAGTATTAAATTTGCAATATTCGTTTAGTAACTTGCCATACGCGCTCATATCATTTTTCGTCAATATAAATTAATATATTAGTTGAACTAATATTTAATTGTTGTTTTAATTAAACAGTTGGACTGTATTCAAACTATTTCAATTAATAGTTGATTTTATAATTGGATTATAGTAATCAGTATAATTGAATTTAATCAATTAAATTATAATTGATTATATAGTTGGACTATAGTAATCATTATAATAAATTGTACCGAAAATCGTTGATTAAATAGTTGGACTATTAGAATCAAGATAAATCGTTGATTAACCGTAGATACCTAAGTTTAGGAACTACCCTTTGGGTGTGTACTTAAATTAGGAAATTGTTACAATGTAACTAGTTTGACTAGATACATTATCTCTATATGAGGGTTTAACCCGTTGCGGGTATACCTTTATATTCTAGAACACTAAAGTGTTTCATTTTATAAAGATGATATTGAGATAAGCACATTAGATGTGAATAACAGTATTTATATTTTGAATATAAATAAATCTCAAACATATGACATGACAAACAAATAGCTCAAACTGATTTGATGAGATGAGACTTATATGTGGCATTGTTATCTGGGACACAATTAACAAGACTCGTATATCCACACTTTCGAAGAGTGGATACTATGACAGATTTGATTCCATTCAAATGAAGTCTACGAATCTAGTTTATTAGGCAAAGTGCCTAAAGTGCCTTTTACTTGGTAAATGTGCAAGTGCCATCGATCTGTTAGCCCTTGGTCATAGTGACGTAAGTGGGCCCATATCTAGCTAGGCTAGAGGTGGATATGAATGTTTCGTGACCTTTACAGATGTGGAATTGCGTTATGGTTATGTGTTTCCTTAGAAACACGAATCGGAAACTTTTAGAGTTTCGACACGAAGTAGACAAACAGATCGGCTAAAGTATTAAAACCATCACGGTTAGACCATGATGAAAATACTTAAGCAATAAGTTGCCCAAATACTTGAAAGAGTATAGTATTCTTTCAATGAGGACTCCTCCATGAACACGTCAGTTTGACGGTGTGACCGAACGGAGAAACCGAATTTTATTGGACATGATAAGGTTAATCATGAGTCGCTCTGAGCTACCATTTCCTTCAATGGATAGGCTTAAACAGTGCAAAACTTATTTTGAATAAGGTTCCATAAAAATCTGTTAGACAGACTTCATATTAGATATGAACAGGAAAGAAACCGGGTTTCTCATTCCTAATGATTTGGGAATGCTAGGCATATGTTTGGATGATACCAAACTAAAACCCAAATCGGATAAGTGCCTAAGTTGTAGGTTATCCTAGTGAAACCAAAGTATAGTACTTATACAACTCACAAGAGAACAATGTAATTGTTGCTCGCCATGCAGTTTTCCTAATAGGAATACCTATATGCAGTGGTAAGTGGGAGGAAAGTAAAACTCGATGAAAATCAGAGTAATACTATTCCAGGCATTGATTCCTTAATGGAACACAAATAGTTCATCAAGGATGTAACTATACCAATAATCTTCGAATACACAAGAACCACGTAAGTCGGAGAGAGTCAGAAAACAACCTGGGAGGTATGGGTTTCTGATCTCACCTTATAAAAATGTCAATCTTATTGAGGAATACGAACTGACTAAGTATGAGGAAGTGATACAAGGTATCGACTCCCTATTATGGCAAAGTGCCATGAAGTCCAAAATGGATTCCATGTATACCAACCAAGTTTGGACACTGGTTGATGTACCGGAAGGCATTGTGCCTATTGGTACTATATAAGTCTTCAAGGAAGACATACATGGAAGGCAACATACCAACGTACTAAGCTAGGCTTATAGCGAAAAGGTATCGTTATCAACATTGTGTCGATTACGACGAAACCTTTTACTCATTGCCATTGTCAAATCTATTTAGATAATGCTTGCTGATGCTGCATGTTTCATTTATGAAATGTGGCAGCTAAATGCCAAAACCGCTTTCCTTAACGGAAACCTTTTGGAGGATGTTTATAACATCTTGACGATTTTTTCGTACCAAAATGAGCAAACAAGGTTTGCAGGTTATTCGATCCATGGATGGATTGAAGCAAGCATTGCGTTCTTGGAACTGACGTTTTGATGTAATCATAATGGTGTATGATTTAATTCAAAACGAAAATTATTCTTGTGTATATAAGGAGGTTAATGGGAGCGCACTGACAGTGAATGTCCTGTATAATAATGACATGTCATTTCTTCGAAATGATATTCCCATAATACAATCGGTGAAAGCTTGGCTTTCAAGAAAATTCTCCGTATAATTCTTGGGAGAAACAACCTTTATTCTAGGAATAAAGATCTACTGGGATAGATTTAAAGTTATTAATACTCTCCGAGAACCCGTACATTGAAATAAATGTACGTGACCTGGAGTCTCATATGCTTTGAGCACATGGATTCACAATCAGGCCAATCCTAGTGATAGTCACTGGATTGATGTTAAGAACATCCTTAAGTATCTTAGAGATCTAAGGATGCTGTCTTAAACTATGGAGAATGAGAACTTGAAGTGACTAGGTTCACTGCTGTAAGTTTCCAAACCGAAAAAAACGACTATAAGTCGTAAAAAAGGTATTGTAAAGTTTGAATAACGGAACAGTGAGCTGGAAATCTTCCAAGCAAGATACTGTTACCGAATAAACAACAAAAGTGGATTATTGCTGCAGCTGAGGCAACAATAGAAGCCATTTGGGTCGATAATAATCTAATTAGATTAGATATAGTTTTGTTAGCAGCTGAGCTAGGCTTCAGCGCAGGCTAAAGAATTAATGGTCTCATCAACGATCCAGATATATACTTCGATTATTCATCTGATTCGTTTGGATCATACATCGTGGTGATGTGATGATCGTATAAATTGCATCAGATGATAATCATGCAAATCCACTGACGAAAGCCTTTTCCTCAGCAGAAGTTTGAGCGAACCGTACATAGTTCGGGTGTAAGATACTCGAGTGACTGGCTATAGGCCAAGTGGGAGATTGTTGGACAGTTATGACCCATAGCCTCACTATTTGTACAGATCATGGTGTTGTTGTACAAATTAACTATGTGACAAAGGAAATTGCTCTCTTATCATTTGTAATTAGATTACCAAGATGTATAAATGATAGGAGGTCCATATGATTAGTTCCTGGATTGAGATGATATGAGACAGTATCAATCCACGAAGGTTTAATCATTAAATATCCCTAGTCAGAGTATTATCGAGATTGGACATCGATAATGCGGAAAAGACTAGTATTACACGTGTGCGCGTTGTGAGGGCATAACGACATAGTTCTCATATATTTGGGTATAGGATACTAATGCAAGTGTATTAGGAGGTTGTGTTTTACCGATGGTACGAAAAAAAACTTCGCTCTGGATAGACCCCTCAGAATTCCATTGGTAGTATTACTATGTGTCTATGGAAGTCCGAATCAGGGTAGGTGTATTTGGTCTTAACCTGAGACTTACACCGCTAATACTTGCGACAATCAATGTACTTTGGTTTTGGTCGTCCAGGGCTTTAACAGGTTCTGTGTACGCCTCTTCTGGGTATATTGAGAATCATAGTATATTGGGTGTGATGTCGAGATGGAAGTATCACTACTGTAATAGTGGAGATGATGATCACGTAGGATACAGAACATGTTCTCTTATGATTATCCGATATTAAAGAGACTAGTTGCTCGTAATCCGATATATGTTTCGTACGGGGCAGACACTGTACCAGCCTCAGGCCTTGCATGTGATCATCCGATACTGGATCGAAATACGCAATACTATGTATACTACGCCTGATATAGATCACATATTCCTGTAAGGATATTTCTGGAGAATTGGGTAGGCATGGCGCTTTGCTAGAAGCCAACCTTGTCTTGTAAATCGGTACAAACGTAGTACTAGGTACTTAAGTGTTCGGATAGTCCGACGACCGGATTTACTGCCAAAATATCCGGGGATCTCATGGGTCGCTTCCTGAAGATTCACCAATGACGTATGACTCGCACTTTATTAAACTGGGATTAATTAATGATGAGAGAGAAAATTAATCTGGGATTAATTGCGGAGATATTTTATCTGGGATAAAATATCATTAAAGAGAGAGAACGATTAATTTAGATTTAATCGATAAAATAATATATTCGATATATGATACGAAATTAGATTTCGACGCGGAATCGAAATTAGATTTTAATTCGGGCGAACGAGTTAATTTAGAATTAATTCGTTAGCGACGTGAATAGTAATTTTGCTAGGCATAATTATTTATTACGTCGCAACAGAAAATTCATTAATTTGGAATTAGCGAACCCGAGCCCGGGAGTGTTTGCGGGTGCACTCACATTGCGAATTTACGTGCGGCCCACAAGTCACATCAAGCTTCAAATCACTAGTCAATCGATTGATGTGATGTCTAGTCACTTTGAGTGATGTGACAACTTGTCATTGTGATTGATGGTGGTTGTTGGCAAAGCTTTAATGCTTGACTTTTTGGAAAGGAAATATGGTATATGTTTATTTGTTTTTTGAAAACAATTAACTAATACAATTTTGGTAACAACCTAACACATTCTTCTCTCTTCTCTTTTGTCTCATTCATGCCCAAAGGGCAGTTTTTTCTTCCTTCTTTTTCTGGTTTCACCGTGAGATTGAAGGAGAAGCTATGTGATTTTTGCGGATTGGGTAGGCATGGCGCTTTGCTAGAAGCCAACCTTGTCTTGTAAATCGGTACAAACGTAGTACTAGGTACTTAAGTGTTCGGATAGTCCGACGACCGGATTTACTGCCAAAATATCCGGGGATCTCATGGGTCGCTTCCTGAAGATTCACCAATGACGTATGACTCGCACTTTATTAAACTGGGATTAATTAATGATGAGAGAGAAAATTAATCTGGGATTAATTGCGGAGATATTTTATCTGGGATAAAATATCATTAAAGAGAGAACGATTAATTTAGATTTAATCGATAAAATAATATATTCGATATATGATACGAAATTAGATTTCGACGCGGAATCGAAATTAGATTTTAATTCGGGCGAACGAGTTAATTTAGAATTAATTCGTTAGCGACGTGAATAGTAATTTTGCTAGGCATAATTATTTAATTACGTCGCAACAGAAAATTCATTAATTTGGAATTAGCGAACCCGAGCCCGGGAGTGTTTGCGGGTGCACTCACATTGCGAATTTACGTGCGGCCCACAAGTCACATCAAGCTTCAAATCACTAGTCAATCGATTGATGTGATGTCTAGTCACTTTGAGTGATGTGACAACTTGTCATTGTGATTGATGGTGGTTGTTGGCAAAGCTTTAATGCTTTGACTTTTTGGAAAAGGAAAAATGGTATATGTTTATTTGTTTTTTGAAAACAATTAACTAATACAATTTTGGTAACAACCTAACACATTCTTCTCTCTTCTCTTTTGTCTCATTCATGCCCAAAGGGCAGTTTTTTCTTCCTTCTTTTTCTGGTTTCACCGTGAGATTGAAGGAGAAGCTATGTGATTTTTGCGGTAAAAATTACCGAGTGCTAGCACGCTTTAGAGTCTTGCGAAGGTGATAGGGAACCGCACTTGTGAGCTTGGAATAACCACCCAAAAGCTTGGAGCTTGGACCGAAAATGGAGGAGTAAAACCAGTGAGTGCCGAGAGCTTTGGAGGAGTCTCAAAGGGCATAAAAAGTTTTTGTTCTTCATCGCATCACCTCAACCGCTCAATGTAAGTATTCCGCAACTTCTTTGTTGTATCCACATATTGTTTCATTGCTTGAAAATGATCCAGGTTAGACCGTAGAAACCCAACACTTCACCGATCTAACCTTAGATCGCAAATGTATGAATTGTAGAAGAAGCTCTTTCGCTCTCGAATGTCAGAGGGTACATCTGTTGAGCACCATGTGTCGCAGATGATTGCTAACATCGAACAGCTGGGTCAGCTAGGCATAACCTTTGAGGCTGAGACTTCTATAGATTTGATCTTGCAGTCTCTTCCTGACAGCTGGAGCGGGTTCACCATGAACTATAATATGATGAACCAAGACCATACTCTTGGAGAGTATTGGACAATTATGACCCATAGCGTCACTATTTGTACAGATCACGGTGTTGTTGTACAAATTAACTATGTGACAAAGGAAATTGCACTCTTATCATTTGTGATTAGATCACCTAGATGTATAAATGATGAGAGGTCCCTGTGATTTTTTCCGGGATTGAGAATGATATGAGACAGTATCAATCCACGAAGGATAAATCATTAAACATCCCTAGTCAGAGCATTATCGAGATTGGACATCGATGATAGCATAAAAGACTAGTATTACACTTGTGCGCGTTGTGAGGGAACAACGTCATAGTTCTCATATATTTGGGTATAGGATACTCATGCAAGTGTAATAGGAGGTTATGTTTCACCGATGGTACGGGAAACAGCTTCGCTCTGGATAGACCCCCTCAGAATTCCATTGGTAGTATGACTATGTGTCTATGGAAGTCCGAAATCAGGGTAGGTGTATTTGGTCTTAACTTCAGACTTGCACCGCTAATACTTGCGACAATCAATATACTTTGGTTGAGGTCGTCCAGGGCTTTAACCGGTTCTGTGTACGCCAATACTGGGTATATTGAGAATCGTAGTGTGTTGGGTGTGATGTCGAGACAGAAGTGTCACTCCAGTCATATGGAGTTGATGATCGCCCAGGGATACTGAACTAGTTCTCTATATAAGGTTGCAACCGTCGGGATAATATGACTTGGTCATGATTATCCGATATTAAAGAGACTAGTTGCTCGTAATCCGATATATGCTTCGTACGAGGCAGACATTGTACCAGCCCCAGGCCTCGCATGTGATCATCCGATACTGGACAGAAATACGCAATACTACGTATACTACGCCTGATACAGATCCTTTATTCCTGTTAGGATGTTTCCGGAGAATTGGGAAGGCATGGCGCTTTGCTAGAGGCTAACCTTGTCTTATAAATCGGTAAAACGTAGTACGAGGTACTTACGTGTTCGGATAGTCCGACGACCGAATTTACTGCAAACATATCTGGGGATCTCATGGGTCGCTTCCCAAAGATTCACCGATGACGTATGACTCGCATTTTTAATTAATCTGGGATTAATAAGATGAGAGAGAAAAATAATATGGGATTAATTGCGGAGATATTTTATCTGGGATAAAATATCAATTAAAGAGAGAGAACGATTAATTTGGAATTAATCGGTTAAATTAATATATTTGATATATTAAATGAAATTGGATTTCGACGCGGAATTAAAATTAGATTTTAATTCGGGCGAGCGAATTAATTTAGAATTAATTTGTTAGCGACGTGAATAGTGATTTCACTAGGCGTAATCATTTAATTACGACGCAACGGAAAATTCGTTAATTTGGAATTAGCGAATCGAGCCCGAGATTATTTGAGAGCGCATTCGCATTTCGAATTCGAGTGTGGCACGCAATTCAAATCAAGTGTCAAATTGCTAATCGCATCTAGCGTCACATCAAGCGTCAAATCATGTCACTTTGAGTGATATGACAAGTGATTGATTGATTGATGTGATGGAGTGATGTGATGGTTGTTGGCATTAAAAGTTTGACTTTTTATTAGCCAAATTTTTGGTATATGATTTAATAAAATCAAATACAAAAATATATAACATTTTTACTCTCTCTCTCTCCAATTTTCTCCCTCTCTCACGCCCTTGGGGCTGTCCAATTTCTTCTTCTGCAAAGGCAGTGAACTGCCGAGTATTTGAAGAATAAAAGGGAAGCAAGTGTGATTTTGTGGCAAAATTGAGAGTGCTAGCACACTCCGGGATCAATGCGAAGGTGATAGGGAAGCCCACCCATGAGCCGGGAACCATTCGACGAAGCTTAGAGCTCGACGAAAGACATCAATGGATTCCAAAATAGTGAAGAAATTCACTGCCACTGCCGCAGTTCACAAGGTAGAAAGATTTCGTTTTTTTTGCCTCCGCGTCGCTCAACCCTCGATGTAAGTATTCCGTGACTTCCTCGAATGTATTCACACATGTTCATGCTTGATTTGTGATCCTTGGGACCCTTAGAATCTCCAACAATGGTATCAGAGTTTGGTTAAAAGCATGAAAATAATTTAGGCTTAAAATTGGGCAAACTTGATTTTGAGCATGATTAATGAAATTGGATGGTTTTTTATGCTTAAATGTATTTGAATTAAGGATTGATTGGATCAATTTGTTGAAATTATGTTTGGAACAAATTTCCCCAATTTCCCTAAAATGTCTTGGGATTTTTGATTTTGACAATTGGATGTGTTGGAAATCATTCGGGATAATGATTTAATGTCAATTGTGGAATTAATTGGATTGAATTCGAATCGGACGTGAAATCCCCAAATTGCCGAGAGCATAAGAAGCATGATTGGGTTTGATTTTTGTTAATTTGTGTTGGACACTAATTGATGTAGATGAGCATGATTAATTAGCCTAATTTTTGTTTTGGAAATAATGATTTGGGTAATTAATTATGTTAATGCACTTTGATTAATTAAATTGTAAAATTGGATTTTAGTAATTTAGTTAATTGGGTTAATTTTGGAAATTGGGCTTGAAATGTTGTAAATGGGCTTATTGGGCTTTGTTGTACAAAGTTGGGTTTAGGCAAATTGGATTGGATCCAATTGGGCCCAAAACCACTTCCATAAAGCCCAAATGCAACTTAATGAACCTTTAAAGTTTAATTGGGCCTAATGGGCCAAGATTGATTTCTAGGCTTATGGGGTAACTCCCGGATTGGATTTTGGTTATTCGGTTTGACCCGAGTTGACCAAAAGTCCACGCCTTAAGAAATTAATTAAAAGCCCATTGGACTTTAATTGAATTGACGTTGGACGTTAATCGGGCTTTGAGACCCGTACGATTAAATTTGGAATTTAAATCGTAAAGGTTCGTCAATAAAGTGTGATATTTAATTTGGAATTAAATAACGAATTAGAATTAAATAAAAATTGAATTGGATTTAATTGTGTAGTTTAATTTAATTCGAGAATTCGTACTTTAAGTACTTATTCGCAAAAACGAGTTTGACTCGAGCAAAATCAAATCGTTATTTGAACATTGGATGGTCACTAATTATCAGATTAATTAATTTGATTAGATTGATTGATAACATGCTTGTGTGAATACATGGTTGCGATGCATGAATAATGTATATCGGATGGATATTAGATGGGTGGGGCAATTTTAGAAATTGTTTTAATAAATTTGGAATTTATTAATTGGACCTGCGTGTCCAGCCTTATTACCTCTCATTTCTTTGTATTCTCTTCTCACATATTCCCCTCAATGTAAATGAGGTTTCTTTATAAGTGTAGTGTAACGAGTAGAAGTAAATACATGTGCTAGCCGGAGAGAGAAAGTGAGAGAATTGATCTAGGATCAATGTGTAAAGTATTCATCCGCATATCATTATTATTTTATCATATGCGCTTTATTATGTGTTTAGAATGCATGTTTAAGGGTGTATGATGATAAGACCTTAACAAAGATAATAAATTGGTTGCCAATTTGCACTCGAAAAACCTTCACAAAATATTAAGCGTTTTTCCTTCCATTGAGTGATTCTCACTCAAGATCTAAGACGACATTGGTTTGTTGGCCAAAGTCAAGGCCTTTGTCTGTCGAAGATGTGTTTGAATCACGAAGGCTTTGTTCCGTATCAGTGTCTTGTCCAAGTTATGGTTTGTTGGCCAAAGTCAAGACCACTTCTTGTCCATCGACATTGATTACGAAGCTTTCCATGGTCAATGGGTCGCGCTTAACTGGGATCACTAAGTTTGTTGTGCCAAAGCAAAGGCTTAGTTGGTTCAGAAGAAAATGGTTAGGTAATACATTGGATGTATTGGCATATATAAGATATATGTTTCGGACTTGGATGTCCCCCTACCGGATCTAGGAATTTGATTGGATCCAATTGATCTTAGAGATCTACCTAGTTAATTATCATACAATTTGTTACCCAAAGTCAAGATTGTGTGATATTTAACGGGATCCTAGCCCATTAGGAAACGCGGTTTCCCGAGTACTCGACAGAGGGTTAGAGGCTCGCCGAAAAATAGTGGGAGGTAAGAATTGAATTTGCAATATTCGTTTAATTACTTGCCATACGCGCTCAAACAAATATCAATTCGTCAAATAAATTAAATGTTAGTTGAAGTAATATTTAAATGTTGATTTAATAAATAGTTGGACTATATTCAAACTATTCATTTATAGTTGATTTTATAATTTGATTATAGTAATAAATATAATTGATTTTAATCTATTAAATTATAGTTGATTAAATAGTTGGACTATTGTAATCATTATAATAAATAGTACCTAAATCGTTGATTAAATAATTTGACTATTAGAATCAAGATATAAATTGAAAGATTAACGTTTAATACATAATCCTAGGGAAAATGTATTTAAATGGTTTAATTTTTAAATTGGGAATAAAGTTTCAGGATGGTCCTGGAAACTAATAATAAGTTACTTTATTGGATAAAATAACATATTAGGCCTAAGCCCGGAGTTAAGCAAACAGTAGAGCATAATCTTTGGAAGATTATGTGATGATAACTTTAGTGCTTAATCCATTATACTTGTCACAATAGACTCCTTAATTTCTGAATCAGAACTAAGGATTAGATCCTTAAAGTATGATAAAGGAATTAAAGGATCTTCATAAATCTATCTTTAGATTTTAGAAGTACTAAATTGCAATACTTAACTCTTGGAGAGTTAATGACTATTCTCAAGGAGATAAAGTCAAACTTTGCAATTAGGCAAGTAGCGCAAGGCGCACCTTACTTCGATATTCCAGAAACCTAAGGCTTGGCCAAAGGCTACTGGAATGTGAAAAGGGCAAAGGCAATATCATTATCATCTTCTAGGAAGATAAAGGACATATCCCAAAATGTCTGCACAATTATGGCAAACGGGATCGCGGAAGCGTGACTACCGTTTGGACAAAGTAGACATGAAGGAATTGAAGACGAGCAAGGCTTTGACTTCAAATATGTTTGTCATAAATATATTCACTACTAGTATTAAAATTGGATATTAGATACTTAGTGTGATATATATATATATATATAAATTGATGTTCATAATCTGTTTTGAACAGGATACTGATTTCAATTGAGATTTAATCTACGAATTGGAAACGGGACGAAGGTAGCTCTTTTAAACGTAGATACCTAAGTTTAGGAACTACCCTTCGGGTTTGTACCTAAATTAGGAAACTGTTATAATGTAACTAGTTTGACTAGATACGTTATCTCTATATCAGTGTTTAACCCGCTGCGGGTGAACCTTTATATTCTAGAACACTAAAGTGTTTTATTATATAAGGATGATATTGAGATAAACACATTAGATGTGAATAACAGAATTTATATTGTGAATATAAATAAATCTCAAACGTATATAATGACAAACAAATAGCTCAAACTAATTTGATCAGATGAAACTAATTGTGGCATTGTTGTTTGGGACACAATCAAACAAGACTCGTATCTCCACACTTTCGAAGAGTGGGAACTCGGACTAATTTGATTCTAGTCAAATAAAGTCTACGAATCTAGTTTATTAGGCAAAGTGCCTAAAACACTATTTACTTGGTAAAAGTGTAAATGCCACTGATCTGTTAGCCCTAGTTCATAGTGAAGCAAGTGGGCCCATGTCTAGCTAGGCTAGATGTGGATATGAATATTTCGTGACCTATACGGATGTGGCATCGCGTAACGGTTGTGTGTTTCTTTTGAAGAACACAAATCAGAAACTTTTATAGTTTCGACACGAAATAGACGAACAGATCGGCTATAGTATTATACCGTCACGGTAAGACTTAAGCAATAAGTTTCTAGTATACTTGAAATAGTATAGTATTCTTTCAAATGAGGACTCCTCCCGGAACACGTCAAAGTGACGGTGTGTCCGAACTGGATAAACCGAATTTTGTTGGACATGATAAGGTTAATCATGAGTCGCTCTGAGCTACCATTTCCTTCAACGAATGAGCATTAACAGTGCAGAACTTATTTAGAATAAGGTTCCATAAAAGTCTGTTTGACAGATATCATATTAGATATGAACGGGAAAGAAACCGGGTTTCGCATTCCTGAAAATTTGGGTATGCTAGGCATATGTTTGGATGATACCAAACTAGAACCCAAATTGGATAAGTGCCAATTGTAGGTTATCCTAGGGATACCATAAGTATTGTACTTATACATCTCACAAGAGAACAATTATATTGTTGCTCACCATGTGGTTTTCCTAAGAGGAATACCGATATGCAGTGGTAAGTGGGAGGATAGTAAAACTCGATGAAAATCGGAGTAATACTGTTCAAGGCACTGAATCCTAATGGAACACAAATAGTTCATCAAGGATGAAACTATTCCATTAATCTTCGAATACACAAGAACCACGTAGGTCGGAGAGAGTCAGAAAAAAAACCTGGGGTATGGGTTTCTGATCTCACCTCATAAAGATGTCTATCTTATTGAGGTATACCAACTGACTACGTATAATGAAGTGATACAAGGTATCGACTCCCTTTTATGACAAAGTGTCATAAGTCCGAATTGGATTCCATGTATATCAACCAAGTTTAGAACTAGTTGATGTACCGTAAGGCATTGTGCCTATTGGTACTTTATAAGTCTTCAAGGAAGACATACATGGATGACAACATACCAACGTATAAAGCTAGGCTTTTAGCGGAAAGGTATCGTTATCAACATTGTGTCGATTACGATTCAACCTTTTACCTGTTGCCATGGTAAATCCATTTGGATAATGCTTGCTGATGCTGCATGTTTCATTAGTGAAATATGTCAGTAGAACGGGAAAATCGCTTTCCTGAAAAGGAAACCTTTTGGAGGATGTTTACAACATCCTGTCGGTTTTGTCGTACCAAAACTAGCAAACAAGGTTTGCAGGTTATTCGATTCATGTTTGGATTGGAGCAACCATTAGGTTCTTGAAATTATCGTTTTGAGGTAATCATAATGGTATATGATTTGATTCAAAACGTAAATGATTCTTGTGTATATAAGGAGGTTAGTGGTAGCGCACTGACAGTGGTTGTCCTATATAAATAATGATAATATGTCACTTCTTGAGAATGATATTCCCATAAAAACAATCGGTGAAAGCTTGGCTTTCGAGAAAATTCTCCGTAGAATTCTTGGGAGAAACAACCTTTATTCAAGGAATAAAGATCTTCTGGGAAAGATTTAAAGTTGTTGAAACTCACTGAGAAATCGTACATTGAAAAAGTATGCTACCTGGTGTCTCATACGCTTTGAGCATATGAAGCCACAAACAGGCCAATCCAAGTGATAGTCACTGGATTGATGTTAAGAACATCCGTTAGTATCTTAGAGAACTAAGGATACTGTCTTAGTCTATGGAGAAAGAGAACTTGAAGTGACTGGGATCACTGTAGCAAGTTTCCTAAACCGATAAGACGACTAAAAGTCGCAAATGGTACTATTCAGTTTGAATAACGGTACAGTGAGCTGGAAATCTTCAAAGCAAGATACTGTTACCGAATAAACAAAAAATGCGGGTTATTGCTGCAGCTGAAGCGACAATAGAAGCCTTCTGGGTCGATAATAGATCCTAATTGGATTAGGAATAGTTCTGTTAGAAGCTGAGCTAGGCTTGAGCACAGGCTAAAGAATTAATGGTCTCATCAACGATCCAGATACATACTTTGACTATTCATCTGATTCATTCGGATCATACATCATGGCGATGTGATGATCGAATAAATCGCATCAAGATGATAATCATGAAAATCCGCTGACGAAAGTCTTTCATCAGCAATTTGAGCCAACCGTACATAGTTCGGGTGTAAGATACTCGAGTGACTGGCTATAGGCCAAGTTGGAGATTGTTGGAAAATTATGACCCATAGCGTAATTATTTGTACAGATCACGGTGTTGTTGTACAAATTAACTATGTGACAAAGGAGATTGCACTCTTATCATTTATGATTAGATCACCTAGATGTATAAAGGATGAGAGGTCCATGTGATTTGTTCCTGGATTGAGAATGATATAAGACAATATCAATCCACGAAGGAAAAATCATTAAACATCACTAGTCAGAGCATTATCGAGATTGGACATCGATGAATGCGTAAAAGAATAGTATTACACTTGTGCGCGTTGTGAGGGCACAACGGCATAGTTCTCATATATTTGGGTATAGGATACTCATGCAAGTGTAATAGGAGGTTGTGTTTCACCGATGGTACGGGAAACAGCTTCGCTCTGGATAGACCCCCTCAGAATTCCATTGGTAGTATGACTATGTGTCTGTGGAAGTTCGAAATCAGGGTAGGTGTATTTGGTCTTAACTTGAGACTTGCACCGCTAATACTTGCGACAATCAATATACTTTGGTTAAGGTCGTCCATGGCTTTAACCAGTTCTGTGTACGCCAATACTGGGTATATTGAGAATCATAGTGTGTTGGTGTGATGTCGAGACGGAAGTTTCACTCCAGTCATATGGAGTTGATGATCGCGCAGGGATACAGAACTGGTTCTCTATATAAGGTTGCAACCGTCGGGATAATATGACTTGGTTATGATTATCCGATATTAAAGAGACTAGTTGCTCGTAATCCGATATATGTTTCGTACGGGGCAGACACTGTACCAGCCCCAGGCCTCGCATGTGATCATCCGATACTGGACTGAAATACGCAATACTACGTATATTACGCCTGATACAGATCCTTTATTCCTGTAAGGATGTTTCCGGAGAATTGGGAAGGCATGGCGCTTTGCTAGAGGCCAACCTTATCTTGTAAATCGGTAAAACGTAGTACGAGGTACTTATATGTTCGGATAGTCCAACGACCGAATTTACTGCCAACATATCCGGGGATCTCATTGGTCGCTTCCCAAAGATTCACCGATGATGTATGACTCGCACTTTTAATTAAACTGGGATTAATAAGATGAGAGAGAAAGTTAATCTGGGATTAATTGCGGAGATATTTTATCTAGGATAAAATATCAATTAAAGAGAGAGAACAATTAATTTGGAATTAATATATTTGATATATTAAACGAAATTGGATTTCGACGTGGAATTAAAATTAGATTTTAATTCGGGCGAGCGAATTAATTTAGAATTAATTCGTTAGCGACGTGAATAGTGATTTTGCTAGGCGTAATCATTTAATTACGACGCAATGGAAAATTAGTTAATTTGGAATTAGCGAACCGAGCCCGAGATTATTTGCGAGCGCATTCACATTTCGAATTCGAGTGCGGCACGCAAGTCAAATCAAGCGTCAAATCGCTAATCGCATCTAGCGTCACATCAAGCGTCAATTTATGTCACTTTGAGTGATATGACAAGTGATTGATTGATTGATGTGATTGAGTGATGTGGTGCTTGTTGGCATTAAAAGTTTGACTTTTTATTAGCCAATTTTTTGGTATATGATTTAATAAAATCAAATACAAAAATATATAACATTTTTACTCTCTCTCTGGGGCTGCTCAATTTCTTCTTCTACAAAGGCAGTGAACTGTCGAGTATTTGAAGAAATAAAGGGAAGCAAGTGTGATTTTATGGCAAAATCGAGAGTGCTAGCACACTCTGGGATCAATGCGAAGGTGATAGGGAAGCCCACCCATGAGCCGGGAACCATTCGATGAAGCTTGGAGCTCGACGAAAGACATTAATGGACGCCAAAACAGTGAAGAAATTCCCTGCCACTACTGCAGTTCACAAGGCAGAAAGATTTCGTTTTTGTTTCCTCCGCGTCGCTCAACCGCTCGATGTAAGTAATCCGCGACTTCCTCGAATGTATTCACACATGTTCATGCTTGATTTGTGATCCTTGGGACCCTTAGAATCTCTAACAAAGAGTTGATGGTAATGCTGCGAGAAGTAGAAAATGAGCTTTTAAAGGGAAAAAAGCGCGAGGCACACTTCGCTTCGACATCTGCCAAGGCTTGGCCAAAGGCTACTGGAGGCGTGAAGAAGAAGAAGAAGAGAAAGGGCAAGGCCAAATCTTCAAAGTCTTTTGGGAAGGCAAAGGACAAATCCCATGATGTCTGCCTACAGAGTGGCAAACGGGGTCACTGGAAGCGTGACTACTGTGAGTACAAGGCGCACATGAAGGAAATCAAAGCGGTCAAGGCACCGGCATCAGGTATGTTTGTTATTGAAATAAACATGTCTATTTCTAGTTTTAAAATTTTGATTATTGATTCTGGTTGTGGTACTCATATATGTACTGATGTGCAGGATCTGCAGATTAGCAGGAGACTGGCTTCAGGAAAGATAGACCTCCGAGTTGGAAATGGGACTAGAGTCGCCGTTTTGGCTGTTGGGACTTATATTTTGGAAATGCCATTGGGGCATGTACTTAATTTATCAGACTGCTATTATGTACCTAGTTTGACTAGGAATATTATTTATGTATCTTGTTTAGCCCAATGTGGGCATACTTTTGTATTCAGAAACACATGGTGTTTTGTTTATAAAAATGATAATGAGATATGTAGTGTTGATGTTAATAATGGTCTTTATATTTTGAATATAAATCAATCTCAAACATATAACGTAACAAACAAAATGCTTAAATTAAGTAACAAAGATGAAACTTATATGTGGCATTGTTGTCTGGGACACATTAACAAGACTCACATATCCACACTTTTGAAGAGTAGGTACTTGGACGGATTTGATCCAAATTCATATGACTTTTGCGAATATTATTTATTAGGCAAAATGCCTAAAACACCTTTTAGCGGTAAAGGTGCACGTGCCACCGAACTGTTAGCCCTCGTTCATAGTGACGTATGTGGGCCCATGTCTAGCCAGGCTAGAGGTGGATATGAATACTTTGTAACCTTTACGGATGATGTATCGCGTTATGGTTATGTGTATCTTATGAGACACAAGTCGGAAACCTTTGAGAAATTCAAAGAGTTTCGACACGAAGTAGAAAAACAGACTGGCAAAAGTATTAAAACATTACGGTCGGACCAATGTGGAGAATACTTAAGTAATGAGTTTCTCGATTACTTGAAAGAGTATGGTATTCTTTCACAGTGGACTCCTCCCGGAACGCCTCAATTAAACGGTGTGTCCGAACGGAGAAACCGAACTTTATTGGACATGGTAAGGTCTATGATGAGTCGCACTGAGCTACCAATTTCCTTATAGGGATATGCATTGAACAGTGCAATACTTATTTTGAATAAGGTTCCGTCAAAGTCTGTTCAATATACTCCATATGAAATATGGACAGGAAAGAAATCAGGTTTCTCATTCCTGAAGATTTGGGGTTACTGGGCATACGTTAAACGTTTGGATGGTACAAAACTAGAACCCAAATCAGATAAGTGCCTATTTGTAGGTTATCCTAGGGAAACCAAAGGATATTACTTCTACAACTCACAAGAGAAAAAAGTATTTGTTGCTCTACATGCGGTTTTCCTAAAAAAGGAACTCCTAAATACAGTAGTAAGTGGGAGGAAAGTAGAACTCAATGAAAATCGGAGTGATACTGTTCCAGGCACCGATTCATTATCGGAACACGAACAATTCATCAAGGATGAGATTGTTCCACAATCTTCTAATACACAAGAACCGCGTAGGTCGGAGAGAGTCAGAAAACAACCGAGAGGTATGTGTTTCTTATCTCACCTTACGTAGATATTAATCTTATTGAGGATAACAAGCCGGCTACGTATGAGGAAGCGATACAAGATATCGACTCTACTTTATGGCAAGAAGCCATGAAGTCCGAAATGGATTCCATGTACACCAACCAAGTTTGGACACTGGTTGATGCACCTGAAGGCGTAAAGCCCATTGGTTGCAAATCGGTCTTCAAGAAGAAGACCGACATAGATGGCAACATACAAACGTACAAAGCTAGGCTTGTAGCGAAAGGGTATCATCACCAACATGGTGTCAATTACGATGAAACTTTTTCACCTGTTGCCATGATTAAATCCATTCGGATAATGCTTGCTATTACTGCATATTTCGATTACGAAATATGGCAGATGGACGTCAAAACTGCTTTTCTTAATGAAAACCTTTTAGAGGATGTTTATATGCAACAGCCTAACGGTTTTGTCGTACTTAAACATGAAAACAAGGTTTTCAAGTTAAATCAATCCATTTATGGATTGAAGCAAGCATCCCTTTCTTGGAACCAACATTTTGATTAGATCATAAAAGAATATGATTTCGTTCAAAACGAGGATGATCCTTGTGTATATAAGAAGGTTAGTGGGAGCGCACTAACATTCATTTTCCTTTACGTTGATGATGTATTGCTTATTGGCAATGACATTCCCATGCTACAATCGGTGAAAGCTTGGCTTTCATTAAAATTCTCCATGAAAGATCTGGGAGAAGCAGCCTTTATTCTGGGAATAAAGATCTACCGGGATAGATCTAGAAAGCTGCTTGGACTCTCCTAGAGCACGTACATTGATAAAGTGTTGAAGAGATTCAACATGGATCAGTCTAAGAGGGGACTGTTGCCAGTGTCACATGACGTCACTCTATAATATGAGTCAGATCTCGTTCGCTTCTGTAGTCGGATCGATCATGTATGCCATGATATGTACACGACATGATGTCTCGTATGCTTTGAGCATGTGTAGTCGCTATCAGGCCGATCCAGGTGATGGTCACTGGGTTGCGGTTAAGAACATCTTTAAGTATCTTAGACGAACTAAGGATGCTTTCTTAATCTATGGAGATGGAGAACTTGAGGTAACTGGGTATACCGATGCAAGTTTCCAAACCGATAAAGATGACTGTAAGTCGCAATCCGGGTACGTATTTTGTTTGAACAACGGAGCAGTAAGCTGGAAATCTTCCAAGCAAGAGACTGTTGCCGATTCAACAATAGAAGCGGAGTATATTGCTGCAGCTGAAGCGGGAAAAGAGGCAGTTTGGATCCGTAAATTCCTAATTTGATTAGGAGTAGTTCCGTTAGAAGTTGAGCCCATTCCTTTGTATTGTGACAATAACGGGGCTATATCGCAGGCTAAGGAACCGCGGTCTCATCAAGGATCCAAACATGTACTTCAACGTTACCATCTGATTCGTGAGATCATACATCATGGCGATGTGAAGATCGAGAAGGTCACATCAGATGACAACATTGCAGATCCGCTGATGAAGACTATTCCTCAGTAAAAGTTTGAGCGACATGTACATAGTTCAGGTGTTAGATACTTGAGTGATTGGCTATAGGCCAAGTGTGAGATTATTGGACAATTGTGACCCATAGCATCACTATTTTTAATAGACATTGTGGTTTTTGTACAAATTAATTATGTGACAAAGGAAATTGGCATTTTATCAATTTGTAATTAGATTACTTGAATATATATAAATGATAAAAGTCCTTATGATTAGTTCCGGATTATAAGATATTAGACAGTATCAATCCACTAAAGGTTTAATCATTAAATATCCATAGTCGTAGTTGTTGGTCTCTAAGACATTATCCAAGATCATATAAGCATAGAAATCATGTGAATACAAAAATTAAAGTATCGAGGAATCATACTTACAAAGATCGGATGTTGGATGCGTTGAACACAAAACTTTTTCTCCTTGTAGTTTCGGCCAAGGTCTCATTTGGGGATGAAGTCCAAGCTCCAAGCCTTTGTGTGATGAGATTCCAAGCTCAATGATAGGTTTTCTTATCACCTTGAATGATCATTTGATGTGATAGCAATGGCGATTTTTGCCACAAAAATCACCTCTTATTCCTTTGATATTTTCGGCCAAAGAATAAAATTTGGGAGTGTGTTTTTGGTTCCAAAACCGTGAGGGAGAGAGAGTGTGCAAGACTTGTGTTTTTGTTTCTAAAACAATTACTAAAGTCATTCACACCATTTGGTATATCCTTTTTCCAAAAAAGAATAAAGCAAATTGGAGGGAAAATGGCATTCAATGCCTTCAACAACTTCTATTATGAATAGTGACTGGTTGTTAATCACAAAAAAAAGTGACATGACTTCCATCACTAAAGTGACAGGCGATGTGACTTGCGATGTGACTTGTGGGTCGCACTTTAATTCAAAATGCGAGTGGGCCCGCAAACACATTCCGGGCTTGGGTTCGTTAATTCCGAATTAACGAACTTTCCATGTGACGTAATTAAATCAAATTTAATTAATAATCATGCCTAGAAAAATTACTATTCACATCGCTCGTGAATTAATTCTAAATTAACTCGTTAGCTCGAATTAAAATCCAATTTTAATTCCGCGTCGAAATCTAGTTTCGTTTTATATATCGAATATATTATTTTATCGATTAATTCTAAATTAATCGTTCTCTCTCTTCAAATAGTATTTTATCCCAGATAAAATCTCTCCGCAATTAATCCTAGATTAATTATGTTCGAATCATACGTCATCGGTGAATCTTCGGGAAGCGACCCATGAGATCCTTGGATATGTTGGCAGTAAATCCGGTCGTCGGACTATCCGAACACGTACGTACCTCGTACTATATTTTTACAGATTTACGAGACATGGTTGGCTAGTTTTTATGTATCTCGGGGCATGAGGTAAAACCTCACCCCAGTATGTAACTGGTACAGTAGAATTGACGGATTCAGACACATGTCCACATGTGGAGGACTGAGGGGACGCTCTCAGATCCTCGAGCAGGACTAGGGATTACAGAGTCCCGAAATCTTGACTTCAGATGCCCAGTTGAGTGATGGTCCTGGGCATAGTGTACACCCAGTTGAGTGATGGTCCTGGGTGTAGAGAGACGTCCAGTTGAGTATTGGTCCTGGACGTAGAGCAGTTTTCAGTTTTCAGACTTGCAGTACACAGTTTTTCAGATTTTTAAAACCCAGTTTTCAGAAATCATATTTTTACAGAAAGTATTCAGATTTCAGATTTCCTGTATAAAGTTTTCAGAGTTCAGAACCCAGATTATTTGCAAGTAGTTTTCAGAAAATCAGATTTTCAAAAACAGATTTCAAAAGAAATAAAGTTCTATAAAAGATATTTCTAAAAGTATGATTTTAAAGTTAAAGAACTTTTATTTTAGTTTTCGGTTTTAGTCCACTCACTTAGATTGCATAGCAATCTAACTCCCCACCAGTTTTAGTTTGTTTTGCAGGGATTCCATGAGGACAAGCTCGGGAGGATGGATACTGATGCAGTCACCAGGGTTAGAGTCCACCAATTTAAAGTCAGAGCCACATAGTCCTGTTAGAGTTGCATATATGTATTAGTGATATAATAGTCATTACCAGTAGTCCTGAAAGTGTTGTAAGAAAAGTACTCTAAGTGTGCATTAATAAAAATATTTTACGTTGTTTGAGTTATGGTCTGTATGCATAACATTTATACGGTTCAGAGTACAGTCAGATAGTTAGAGGCTTATGGGGTTAGCACATCTATCCCCTGCCGGTAACATCTCCCGGATCGGGGATGTTACAAAGATGGTATCAAAGCATGGTCTAGGGAGTCAGTGACTGTAGTGGGCAGAGTGCTGGGGTCTTGTATACGTAGTATGTCCGGGATACCCGTATATGAGGCACTACCTCTCCAGTATCCGATCCTCGAGTACGTCCATTATGTTTCACAGACAGTTAGTAGATATTTCCTAGCTATTTAAAATGCCTATTCCAGTTTAGATAAAGATCATTTTGTAGCCATTGTAGAATATTTTCTAAAATACCAAATAAGCTAGGAAACCCGATTGATAAGTTTCAATGAAAAGAGCAGGAAAGAGAAAAGCGGAAACCAGAAAAAAAAAGGGATACCCAGAAGTTCGAATTAGTAAGAGACAGAGATGTAAAGAGATAGAAAGAAGTAAGAAAGCCTAAGGACATCCACCCCGGAAGGCAGGAAAGAAAGATAAAGTTAGAAGAGAAGTAAGACAAAGATAGAGGAAATCGGGGTAGTAAACAAGATACTAGAACTTATAGTAGTAAGAGAGTAGTGAAAGCCCCATCAAGTAGTAGAAAATTGCCTAGTAAGATCAAGATTTCATTTCCTTTCAAGAAATCCTTCCAAATAATCCAATAGCCTTTTAAGACCCCTCATAGACAGTGAACCTTCCCAGTGAGGAAGGATAGTCAGAAAAACAACAGAAGTAAGAAACCCAGGATATAACTGAGAGCCCTGGTGAAGGCCTTAACGTCGAAAGAGACTCAAATAACTCCTGATACCCAAACCGTGAACTAGACTTTTTAATGCGAAGCAGAAATAGCTAGCTATCTTACCTCTAGCGACCTGATAGAAATGAAACCCTAAACCATGCATTCTAAAAAACATTTTTGTGGCACCAGATCAGAGAGTTGCCCGATAGAGCCTAGTTTATAGGCATTGATGGTTGTAAGAGACTGGATAAGAGTTTACTCAGGAAACTGGAAAGGCAAATTCATCCGAAGACAGTAGAAATTCGTGAGCATATACATGAATAGATTTATGAGGATAAAAGAGATAGAATTAATAAAAAGTAACAGTATGAATCGTAAGTAGAGTGCCATAACCGAAACTCTCAGCAAGGATAGAAAGTATGGATTTGGGAGGTAGAAGTAAGAAGCATGGGTAAATAAAGATAGAGACATAGAGATGGATAAGAAATGGTGGAAAACTGTAGTGATATAAACTAGAGATGTGGAGTTAAGCAATAAAAAGTAATAACAAGACTAGGGGTAAAAGATAAGTAAAGCAAGAATATAATAGAATAGAAGGTGAAAGAATTAATGACAAGGTTCTTTTACTAAGTAAGATACCTTTCTTACCTAGAGAAATTCCTCTAAGATTGACCATCCCGTATAGGTAGTGAATCCTACGATTAACCAAGGCTGTTATCAGATAGAAAAGTAAGAATTCAAGGACGACCAAGGGATTTTGGCTGGGCACAGAATGCCAATAGAAAAAGTAGGACTTTGGGTAATTCAAACTCAATATAAGGACAAATAAGATGGAATAATGATTAAAATGATGGAAAGCTCTCCATAATCACGGATCCAACAACTAGGATTTTTACCCAGATTTCATTCCTTCGTTATATCAATTAAAAAGGGTTACATTGATAAAGTTTACCCCATACCTATTTTACAAGAGTTGCAAATTCTATCAGGATATATTATTAAATGAAGGATTTAAGAAACTTCAAGAGAAAAGGACATAAAGAAAGAAGATTGATAAGGAGTAAACAGTCTCCATTAGCATAGATAAACGAGAGGGAAACGCAATGGAGATCTATTTGAGAGATAAACAAGACTTTGACAGGAACATCTATCTAGGAGAATAATCAAGGAAGTTTTGAAAGTATAAAAAAAAAAAAAAGGGAAACACTTAAGATAATTCAAAAATTAAGGAAGTTAGGGTAAGGATGGCTAGGCTAGCAAATGGATCATGAGAAAAATTTGATATCATAGAAACCACAAATAAGATGAGCTACTAAGGATGGTAGGGGATCATAAGAACAAGTATGAGAATAAATCTATGAGATTGGAAATATTTAAGAGAATGTTAAGAGTATTAGCAAGGATGGTAGGACATGTGATCAAATCAAGGTTTATAGCAAGAACAAGACGATTGAGCTCTTAAAGAATTAAAGGAATAACCCAAATTTGGTTTTGATAGTAAGAAGTATAGAAAGTGAATGAAGCATGGATATAATGTTTAGAACTGTGAGGAAAAGCAAGGAAGTAATCGAACCAACAATGATGTAGGACCCTAGAATTTAATGGGAATCATCATAATAATGACACAAGGAAACTCTAGAGCAGTATAGCAAATGAGGTGACTCATGAGTAAGGCTTATGAAGACTAGAAGAAGTCCGCGAATAGATCAACAGTTATAGAATCCAAGGATAAGTCGAATTAACGAAGGTTTATTGTAAGGAACAAGGATAGCCTTGTAAGATTTCAGGAAATTTAAGAAAGTAATAAGAGTATCGGTGTGGACAGTAGTATAAAAAAAAAGGAATAGTAAAGGTAAGAAATGGTAAGTTTAGGCAAACGCAGAATGGCCTATGGAAGAGTAAAATGAATGGACCAAAGAACTAAAAGAGGGTGATCTTGGTAAATAAAGTTTTCAAGAGAACAAAGGAATAAAAGTCGAGAGACTCAGATAAGGACGAAACTTTCAAGGAATCATAGAGATTAGAGAGACAAGGATTATAGAAAATCGTTTATAGAAATAGTGAGAAATCTATAAAGAACTTCTTGGAAGTGGGAAAAATGAGGATTGTATAAGGAGAATAGTATATAGGTCGAAGATTAAATAAAAAATACCCATAGTAGACAAATAGAAACAATTCCTAGAAAAGTAAGTGAGTTAAAGGAGTATAATTAGGAGATGAATGACAACGTTAAGAATAACTAAGACATGTGAGAATAGCCATCCATCAGGTAATGGAAGAAGAAGATATGATCTATAGCAGGTGCAGATGGAGGAAGAAACAAAAAGGTAAACTAACAAATAGTTAATAACAATATATGGGGTAAAATAGTCAGCAAGAGAGAAGATACCGAGTTGCGACCGCATAAAAGAAGACTTATGGATATAAAGTAATAATGTATAAGATAAGAAATTGAGATTTGAAGATATAGTTCAAAGAATAGAGCATAACCCAAGTAAGCTCATGATAAAATAAAGAAAGGATGATAAGAACACAAAGAAAGAGTTAGTAAGGAGTTGCGTAATAGACCAAACCACTACGGGTTTAGGATGGTTTAGCCGCGGGTTATGGGTGGTTTGGTAGGTTTATAATACAGTATAAGAATGGCAGAATAAGTTGATACAAATCGGATGTCGAGAAACATAAGGCAGAAGAATTGAGAGAAAAGATCAAACATATAATTCATGGGTGACCAAGTAAGACTTTGAGAAGACGAGAAGGAAGTTATTAAGTTATGATAGGATAGAAGTTAAGCAATGGCAGGAATTTATCAGAATAGACCAAAGAAGTCTATACGAGTTACTGAAGAGAAGTAAAGAATAAGGAAATACGGGATAAGGTTAGGAGAAACGAATCGGTGAAATACAACCAAGGTAGGAAATAATTCTAAGGATAAGATGGACACATGGAGTAGGGAAATATTAGGTATTGGTTTTACATATTAGAATCCTCGATGGAAACTAAGAATCAAGCTACTGAGAGTTTACTCATGATAAAGAATCATAAGATTTGAGTAAGAGTCTAATAGGAAGAAATTTTAGAGATAATGAGAATAAGGTTCGACAAAAGGAC
Organism: Zanthoxylum bungeanum; assembly: GCA_019454045.1. Lineage (NCBI taxonomy): Eukaryota > Viridiplantae > Streptophyta > Magnoliopsida > Sapindales > Rutaceae > Zanthoxylum > Zanthoxylum bungeanum. The sequence continues at coordinate 31,382 of SKCR01040121.1, read as the reverse complement.
GGTAGTCAGAAGTACCCAGTAGAAATACTATCAGAAATAAAGACTTAATAAGGGAAAAAATGAAACTCTTGTAGTCAGCAGTGGTTAAATACAAAAAGATGAGTATAGAAGTATCTTTGGAAATTCGTAAAGAAGCAAAACCACGAGTTAGACGCCAAGAGGATTGAGGACGATCCTATTTAAGGAGGGAGATTTGTAACGACCGGTAGTTATTACTACTACCTATGACGATATTACTGCATACGAGACAAAGGAGTATAAAAATAAATCATGTGGAACTCAAATATAATTGTGCAAGGAATTTGGGAACGATCAGTAATTTTTCGAAGTCCCGAGACGAAACTGTATCGTATGCCCTTTTATACTATATATAGTATTTTGGGCATAACATTTTCATACAAACTCGGAATTTTATGAATTTTATATCGTCGGAAATCTTAGACCGAGACTTACAACTTTCCCGTTAAACATTTTCTTAAATTCGGACCAGAACCAGGTCAAAAACGCAAGTCAAAATCTGGATGAATAGTAAAAGCGGACCCAAATGATAAAATCTCAAATTTTTCCATTTCCCTAGAAGATTCTACACTCTTCTTTATCAATTAAGTCCTCCTATATAAGAGCAACTATTCACCTATACCTAAGAGGGAAAGAAACGAAATTGGAAGAGGGGAGAGGAAGAGAAACCGTGAGAGAGAGGAAAGAAAGAAAGAAGAAGAGAAGAAGAAAGAAGAGAAAAAAGAAAGAAAAGAAAGAAAAAAAAAAAGTCTAGGCATCCATGGAAGCTTTGTAGGAGGCTTTGGAATCAAGGAAGCAAGGTAAGGATTCATGACCCATTTTCTTTAATTGAACCTTTAAGGATTTAAACAAATGGTGTAATATTAAGAGCATGAGTATGATAATGATAATGAGTTTCTAAGAAGATGTTAGGTTCCATTTGTTCAAATTGGGGGAAAATGGGTTAGGAATTGATTTGATTTGATGATAAATTGATGGTTTAGATGATGAAGAAAAGGGTGATGATGTTGGCTAAATTAGTTTGAAATGCTTAAAGAATTATTTAGTAATGTTAGTAAGTGATTTAGTGAATAAAGAAATAAATTGAAGGTTGGATGTGTGTGAAGTTGAGTAAAAGATGATGTTTTGTATGTGGGTTTTTGTATTTGGAAGAGTCAAACAAGGAAGAATAAATAGAGTAGTGAATGAGAACTTGACAGTAAGTTGGTATGCTATACTTTCTGGACAGGCTGTGGTATTTAGGTTATAACATGAGTTTTAGGTATCCGTTTTACAAGCCGTGAAATTCTGAGTAAACTAGAAACATATGGGAATATCATATCCAAAATTTAGAATCTTTGGACTTAAGACGAGGTCGGAACGAATTTTTGAAGATGGGCGACCTGCTGCCCCAGTGCCCAGTTTTTTCTGTTGGACAGCCCTTGAATTTCGGCCTATAGGTTGAGTTTCTGAAGTCCAAATCGAGATCCGTAAAAAAGTCATAAAGTAGACTCATAGAGGAGTATTTTAAAAAATTCAGCTCCAGAACTGATCCCCTCTATTTATACCGAATTTTCAAATTCAGGTCATTGTCAGTGACTCTTCTCTTTTGATGTAGGAGTTGTAGACGCGTAAAATGATTTGCGTAACCGCGAAACGAACCTCGTAAAAAATTCTGTAGGGTGCTTTAACATGTTAGAAAGACAGCGGGGGTGATAATTCATGCATTTCAGGTTTATTCTTATCTATGGAAATATTCTCGTTGTAGTAGCTAACGAATTTGTTCTTATTCATATATTTAGGTCGACCTCAAGATTCTCAGCGGCCTTCCACCTCGTGAAGGGACTCATCTTGGCCGTATACAGTGAGTGGACACTTCTTCTTTCATCGGATTTGTATTTCACATTTTCGTACAGACTTATGTTTTTGCGCTTTAGGGCGTTAGAAACTTTTATTTCGATTATTATGTTATTTAATTATGCTTTGAGAAAGAAAATATTTTCCAAGAAAAAGTGTTACAGTTTTATGATTTATAGTATAGTTTTTATGTATCTCGGGGCATGAGGTAAAACCTCACCCCAGTATGTAACTGGTACAGTGGAATTGACAGATTCAGACACATGTGCACATGTGGAAGACTGAGGGGACGCTCTCAGATCCTCGAGCAGGACTACGGATTACAGAGTCCCGAAATCCTGACTTCAGATGCCCAATTGAGTCATGGTCCTGGGCATAGTGTACACCCAGTTGAGTGATGGTCCTGGGTGTAGAGAGACGTCCAGTTGAGTATTGGTCCTGGACGTAGAGCAGTTTTTGTTTTCACAGACTTGCAGTACACAGTTTTTCAGATTTTTAAAACCCAGTTTTCAGAAATCATATTTTTACAGAAAGTATTCAGATTTTAGATTTCCTGTATAAAGTTTTCAGAGTTCAGAACCCAGATTATTTGCAAGTAGTTTTCAGAAAACCAGATTTTCAAAAACAGATTTCAAAAGAAATAAAGTTCTATAAAAGATATTTCTAAAAGTATGATTTTAAAGTTAAAGAACTTTTATTTTAGTTTTCGGTTTTAGTCCACTCACTTAGATTGCATAGCAATCTAACTCCCCACCAGTTTTAGTTTGTTTTGCAGGGATTCCAGGAGGACAAGCTCCAGAGGATGGATACTGATGCAGTCACCAGAGTTAGAGTCCACCAATTTAAAGTCAGAGCCACATAGTCCAGTTAGAGTTACATATATGTATTAGTGATATAATAGTCATTACCAGTAGTCCTGAAGTGTTGTAAGAAAAGTACTCTAAGTGTGCATAATAAAAATATTTTATGTTGTTTGAGTTATGGTCTGTATGCATAACATTTATACGGTTCAGAGTACAGTCAGATAGTTAGAGGCTTATGGGGTTAGCACATCTATCCCCTGCCGGTAACATCTCTCGGATCGGCGATGTTACAGTTAGGGAAACCATTCCCAAGAGTTTAGAACACAAGGAGAAGCTTCGAGCTCAACAAAGGATTCAAAAGTTTTGAACTTTACACCTACATCCAATCCGTTCAATGTAAGTATTTCCGCTACTTCTTTGAGTATTCACACTAATCATGTCTTATTAGATCATTGGCATGTTCTAGGAACCGAACAATATTTTCAATTTTAAACAATTAAAACAAATATCCAAGGAAGTCAAACTCAATTTGACAACCATTTCCTTTAATTTAAAGTCAACAATTTACACTTAATAATGATTTCCTAACTTTATCATTTCATAAGATATTTATATTTTAATTATATTAATTATTTAACATTAAATAAATAATTAATTAATTAAATACAAATATCTCAAATACATGTATTATATTTACTTTAAATATCTCAAATATATATATAAATGATATATATCAAATACATTTATTTGAAAATTTATTAATGTGTATTTAATAATATCATATATTAAATACAAATACACATTAATTAGGAAATGACGGTTAAGCCCATTTGCATGTATCTTTCGTTTAATGTTTAAACGATTTATAAATAAGCACCATTATTCATAATAGTCGCCTTAGTGCTCTACGAGTTTATTTCATTAGTGAGACTCTCTAGATTCAGGCATATCCGTCACGAAATCCAATTTCATGTCTATAATTCACCCACCCGTAAATTATGACGATCGCGGATAAACTCACTGAATCATACAGGTCGAGGTCATTGCATACATATAATCCCTCCGTCACAGGTATCCGGATAATCCAAGAGATATAGATGTAAACGTCAAATCTCTATAGGTATTATCCCGTCGATGATTCTATTAGTAATCTCTAAATAACATTCGGAACTCACTTCCGAAGTATACTATGGCCATAGATTTAATTGATTGCTAATCCCATACGGACTACCTATGATCTGTAAATAGAACTGACAGATCCTATCTTGACACACACAGGATATCCTGAGGATCGGTCCACACCCAATGAACTGTTGGACAATTATGACCCATAGCGTCACTATTTGTACAGATCATGGTGTTGTTGTACAAATTAACTATGTGACAAAGGAGATTGCACTCTTATCATTTGTGATAAATCACCAAGATATATAAATGATAAAAGGTCCTTATGATTTGTTCATGGATTGAGAATGATATGAGACAGTATCAGTCCACGAAGGATAAATCATTAAATATCCCTAGTCAGAGTATTATCGAGATTGGACATCGATAAATGCGTAAAAGACTAGTATTACACTTGTGCACGTTGTGACGGCACAAACAACATAGTTCTCATATATTTGGGTATAGGATACTCATGCAAGTGTAATAGGAGGTTGTGTTTTACCGATGGTACGGGAAACAGCTTCGCTCTGGATAGACCCCCTCGGAATTCCATTGGTAGTATGACTATGTGTCTATGGAAGTCCGAAATCAAGGTAGGTGTATTTGGTCTTAACCTGAGACTTGCATCGCTAATACTTGCGACAATCAATATACTTTGGTTGAGGTCGTCCATGGCTTTAACCAGTTCTGTGTACGCCAATACTAGGTATATTGAGAATCGTAGTGTGTAGGGTGTGATGTCGAGACGGAAGTGTCACTCCAGTCATATGGAGTTGATGATCGCGCAGGGATACAGAACTGGTTCTCTATATAAGGTTGCAACTGTCGGGATAATATGACTTGGTCATGATTATCCGATATTAAAGAGACTAGTTGCTCGTAATCCGATATATGCTTCGTACGGGGCAGACACTGTAGCAGCCCCAGGCCTCGCATGTGATCATCCGATACTGGACAGAAATACGCAATACTACGTATATTACGCCTGATACAGATCCTTTATTCCTGTAAGGATGTTTCCGGAGAATTGGGAAGGCATGGCGCTTTGCTAGAGGCCAACCTTATCTTGTAAATCGGTAAAACGTAGTACGAGGTACTTACGTGTTCGGATAGTCCAACGACCGAATTTACTGCCAACATATCCGGGGATCTCATGGGTCGCTTCCCGAAGATTCACTGATGACGTATGACTCGCACTTTTATTAATCTGTGATTAATTAGATGAGAGAGAAAATTAATCTGAGATTAATTGCGGAGATATTTTAACTGGGATAAAATATCAATTAAAGAGAGATAACGATTAATTTGGAATTAATCGATAAATTAATATATTCGATATATTAAACGAAATTGGATTTCGATGCGGAATTAAAATTAGATTTTAATTCGGGCGAACAAATTAATTTAGAATTAATTCGTTAGCGACGTGAATAATGATTTCGCTAGGCATAATCATTTAATTGCGTCGCAACATAAAATTCGTTAATTTGGAATTAGCGAACCCGAGCCCGGGATTATTTGCGAGCGCATTCGCATTTCGAATTCGAGTGCGGCATGCAAGTCAAATCAAGCGTCAAATCATTAGTCACTTTGAGTGATGTGACAACTTGTCACTTGATTTGACTGATTGATGGATTGATGGAAGTGGTAGGCATTTATGGCTTTAATGGTTTGACTTTTTTAAAGCCAAAATTTGGTATATGATTTTGAAAAATCAATTACCAAAAACAATTACACATTTATCTCTCTCTCTCATCCAACTCCTCTCTTCTCTCACGCCCCTGGAGGGGCTGTTCTTCACTGGTTTTGGTAGCCCACTGTCGAGAGCCAATAAGATAAAGGGAAGCAAAAAGTCGCGATTTTGTGGCAAAATCGGGAGTGCTAGCACACTACGAAGTATGCGAAGGTGGTAGGGAAGTCCACCCATGAGCTTGGAATCATTTGACGAAGCTTGGAGCTTGGATTCTTGAAGACACAAAGCCGAAAATGGGGACTGCAGTAGCAGCTCACTGCCGAGCACCATGGAGGTAGAAAATCATTTTTGTTCGTCGCTGCGTCGCTCAACCGATCGATGTGAGTATTCTGCAACTCCCTCGTTGTTATTCACACATGTTTTTATGCTTTGTATTCGATCCTCGGGGCCGTAGAACTCCAACAATTGGTATCAGAGCGATTGAAAAGCATGAAATATGATTTAGGGTTAAAATTTGGGTAAAATGATTTTGAGCATGATTTTATGAAATTGGATGAATGAATATGCTTAAATGTGTTTTAATTGAAGTTTGATTTGATCAATTTCAAGAAATGTTGTTTGGAACAAATTTGCCCAATATCTTAGGCTTGGCCAAATTGATGGATGCCCTAAATTGTCTTAGATTTTTGATTTTTGATCATTGGATGTGTTGGAAATCAATTGGGAATGTTGATTTAATGTTGAATTTGATTCAATTGGATTGGATTTAAAATTAGACAAATAAATCACCATAAAGTCGAGACATTAGAAGCATGAATGAGTTTGATTTTTTGATAAAATGTGTTGGACATGTTTTGTTGTTAATAAGAATGATTAATTAGGCTAATTGGTGTTTTGGAAATGTTAATTGGGTGATTAATTGTGTTATACACTTTAGGTAATTAAATTATAAAATTGGATTTTGTAATTTAATTATGTTGGGCCTATTTTGTTAAATTGGGCTTTTAAAGTTGTTATTGGGCTTATTGTGCTTGGTTGTACTAAGTTAGGTTTAGGCTAAATTGGTTGGATCCAATTGGGCCCAAAACCGCTTCCATAAAGCCCAAATGCGACAAATGGACCTTAATAATTTTAATTGAGCCTAATGGGTCTAAATTGATTTATTGGCTTATGGGGTTATTCCTTGATTGGACTTTGGTTATCGGTTTGACCCGAGTTGACCAAAAGTCCACGCCTTAAGATATTAATTAAAAGCCCATTGGACTTTAATTAAATTAACGTTGGACGTTAATCGGGCTTTGAGACCCGTAACGATTAAATTTGGAATTTAAGTCGTAAATGTTTATTAATAAAGTGTAATATTTAATTTGGAATTAAATAAGCGAATTAATATTAAATACAAATTGAATTGGATTTAATTTTGTAGTTTAATTTAATTCGAGAATTTGTACTTTGAGTACTTATTCGCAAAACGAGTTTGACTCGAGCAAAATCAAATCGTTGTTTGAACATTGGATGGTCACTAATTATCAGATTAACTAATTTGATTAGATTGATTGATAACATGCTTTTGTGAATACATGGTTGCGATGCATGAATAATGTATATCGGATGGATATTAGATGGGTGGGGCAATTTTAGAAATTATTGTAATAAATTTAGATTAAATTATTGTAATCTAATCAATCATCTAATTTGATTAGATTGATTGATAACATGCTTTTGTGAATACATGGTTGCGATGCATGAATAATGTATATCGGATGGATATTAGATGGGTGGGGCAATTTTAGAAATTATTGTAATAAATTTAGAATTTATTAATTGGACCTACGTGTCCAGCCTTATTACCTCCTTATTCTTTGTATTCTCTTCTCACCTATTCCCCTCAATGTAAATGAGGTTTCTTTAGAATTGTACTGTAACGGGTAGAAGTAAATACATGTGCTAGCGGGAGAGAGAAATTGAGAGATTTGATCTAGGATCATTGTGTAAAGTATCCATCCACATATCATTATTATTTTATTATACGCGCTTTATTATGTATTTAGAATGCATGTTTAAGGGTGTATGATGATGAGACCTTAACAAAGATAATAAATTGGTTGCCAATTTGCACGCGAAAAACCCTCGCAAAATATTAAGCGTTTTTCCTTCCATTGAGTGATTCTTACTCAAGGTCCAAGACTGGCATTGGCTTGTTGGCCAAAGTCAAGGTCTTTGTCCGTCGAGGATGTGTTTGAATCACGAGAGCTTTGTTCCATATTGGTGTCTTGTCCAAGTTGTGGTTTGTTGGCCAAAGTCAAGACCATTTCTTGTCCATCGACATTGATTACGAAGTTTTCCATGGTCAATGGGTCACGCTTAACTGGGATCACTAAGTTTGTTGTGCCAAAGCCAAGGCTTAGTTGATTCAGAGGAAAAATGTTAGGTAATATATTGGATATATTGGCATATATATTGTATATATGTTTCGGACTTGGATGTCCCCCTACTGGATCTAGGAATTGGATTGGATCCAATTGATCTTAGAGATCTACCTAGTTAATTATCATACAATTTGTTGGCCAAAGTCAAGATTGTGTGATATTTAACGGGATCCTAGCCCACTAGGAAACACAGTTTCCCGAGTACTCGTTAGAGGGTTAGAGGCTCGCCGAAAAATAGTGGGAGGCAAGAATTGAATTTGCAATATTCATTTAATTACTTTCCATGCGCGCTTAAATCAAATATCATTCGTCAAATAAATTAAATGTTAGTTGGACTAATATTTAAATCGTTGCTTTAATTAACAGTTGGACTGTATTCAAACAATTAATTATAGTTGATTAAAATAGTTGGACTATAATAATCATTATAATAAATAGTACCTAAATCGTTGATTAAATAGTTGGACTATTAAAATCAAGATAAAATTGAAAGATTGACATTTAAGACATGATCCTAGCGAAAATGTATTTAAATTGTTTAATTTTCAAATTGGGAATATAATTTCAGGATAGTCCTGAAAAACTAATAAGTTACTTTATTTGATAAAATAACATATTAGGCCTAAGCCCGGAGTTAAGCAAATAGTAGAGCATAATCTTTGGAAGATTCATGTAATGATAACTTTAGTGCTTAATCCATTAAGCTTGTCGCAGTAGACTCTTTAATTTCTTAATCAGAACTAAGGATTAGATCCTTAAATTATGATACTGAAATTGAAGGATCTTCATAGATCTATTTTAGATCTTAGAAGTACTAAATTGCAATTAATAACTCTTGCAGAGTTAATGACTATTCTCAAGGAGATAAAGTCAAACTTTGTAATAAGACAAGTAGCGCAAGGCGCACCTTACTTCGACATTCCAGAATGCCAAGACTAGGCCGAAAGGCTTCTAGAATGTGGAAAAGGGCAAAGGCAAAATCATTATAATCTTCTGGGAAGATAAATGACATATCCCAAAATGTCTGCCTAAATTGTGGCAAACGGGATCGCGGAAGCGTGACTGCCGTTTGGACAAAGCAGACATGAAGGAACTGAAGACGGGGCAAGGCTCTGACTTCAAATATGATTGTCATAAATATGTTCACTACTAGTATTAAAATTAGATTTTAAATACTTAGTGTGGTACATAAAATATATGTATTGATGTTCAGAATCTGTTTTGAACAGGATACTGACTTCAATTGAGATTAATCTGCGAATCGGAAACGGGAAGAAAGTCGTTGTTTCAACCGTAGATACCTAAGTTTAGGAACTACCCTCGGATGTGTACCTAAATTTGGAAACTGTTATAATGTAACTAGTTTGATTAGATACATTATCTCTATATCAGTGTTTAATCCGTTGCGGATTTACCTTTATATCCTAGAACACTAAAGTGTTTTATTATATAAAGATGATATTGAGATGAACACATTAGATGTAAATAACAATATTTATATTTTGAATATAAATATATCTCATACATATAACATGACAAACAAATATCTCAAACTGATTTGATCAGAAGAAACTAATTTTTGGCATTGTTGTCTGGGACACAATTAAACAAGACTCGTATATCCACACTTTCGAAGAGTGGGCACTAGGACATATTTGATTCCAATCAAATAAAGTCTATGAATCTAGTTTATTAGGCAAAGTGCCTATAACACTTTTACTTGGCAAAAATGAAAATGCCACCGATCTGTTAGCCCTAGTTCATAGTGAAGCAAGTGGGCCCATGTCTAACTAGGCTAGAGGTGGATATGAATATTTCGTAACCTTTTCGGATGTGGCATCGCGTTATGGTTATGTGTTTCTTTTGGAACACAAATCGGAAACTTTTAAAGTTTTCGACACGAAATAGACAAACATATCGGCTAAAGTATTAAACCATCACGGTTAGACCACGATGAAAATACTTGAGCAGTAAGTTTCTTAAATACTTGAAAGATTATATTATTCTTTCAATGAGGACTCCTCTCGGAACACTTCATTTTGACGGTGTATATGAACAGAGTAACCGAATTTTGTTAGACATGATAAGGTTAATCCTGAGTCACTCTGAGCTACCATTTCCTTCAACGGATACGCATAAACAATGCATAACTTATTTTGAATAAGGTTCCCTAAAAATCTGTTTGACAGACTTCATATTAGATATGAACATGAAAGAAACTGGGTTTCTCATTCCTGAACATTTGGGTATGCTTGGCATACGTTTGGATGATACCAAACTAAAACCCAAATTGGATAAGTGTCTAATTGTAGGTTATCCTAGGGAAACCAAAGTATAGTACTTATACAACTCACAATAGAACAATGTAATTGTTGCTCGCCATGCGATTTTCCTAAGAGGAATACCGATATGCAGTGGTAAGTGGGAGGATAGTAAAACTCGATGAAAATCGGAGTAATACTATTCCAGGCACCGATCCTTATTGGACACAAATAGTTCATCAAGGATGAAACTATACCAATAATCTTCGAATACACAAGAACCGCGTAAGTCAGAGAGAGTCGGAAAACAACCTGGGTATGGGTTCCTGATCTCACCTCATAAAGATGTCAATCTTATTGAGGAATACCAACTGACTACGTATAAGGAAGTGATACAAGGTATCGACTCCCTATTATGGCAAAGTGCCATGATATTCGAAATGGATTCCATGTATATCAACTATGTTTGGATACTAGTTGATGTACAGCAAGACATTGTGCCTATTGGTACTATATAGGTCTTCAAGGAAGACATACATGGATGATCAACATTGTGTTGATTACGATTCAACCTTTTACCTGTTGCCATGGTGAATCTATTTGGATAATGCTTGCTAATACCATTTTGATGTGGTTTTATGGGGGAATACCAGTAACGCAGCGGAAACGCGAAAAATCCAAATTTTCCTGATTTCAAAATTTTCCTTGGATCAATTAAATAAACTTTTTTATTTAATTACCCAATTATCAAATTCTGAAAAATTACACAAGAAATCAAATTTCTTGGTAATTACCGAATTGCCCCACAACTTTGCAAAATGATCATTTTAGTCCTAAAATTGTCAAATATAATTTTTGATGATTGTAAATCATTTCTAAAATGATTTCCAACATGTTTAACATGTCAAAATACAAATTGCAACACAAAATCACAATTTCTTACAAATTGCCGTGGGGTCCCCAAAGTTTGCATTTTGTTCATTTTAGTCCTCAAATTGTCAAATACAATTATAGGTGATTCCAAATCAGTACTAAAATAATTTTCAACATGTACAATACATGAGAATATAAGTTGCAACTCAAATCCCATAAAAAACCAAAATTGCCGAGAAGGCCCTTAAGGTTTCCAACTTGTGCATTTTAGTCCAATTTTGTTCAAAACAAGTCAAGATGAAATCCAATCATCACCAAACTGGATATACATCATATATACATCATTACACAACACATATATGAAAAGCCCCAAATTTGGAAAAGGTATAAACCCTAATTTTTCAAATTCATCAAATTGAACAAATTAAACCAAATTAAACAAATCCAATGTTTCAATCAAGTCTCTACCCCACCAAACAAGTCTCACAACTTTGAAATAACTCTAGAACAATTCTAGGTCATCGATGAGTGGCATAACAACTCTAGAATGGCAACTAGTTCATCAAATGATCAAAAGAATGCTTACTAACACCTTAGAAGCTTTCTTTCAACACCATACATGCATTCAACCATTATCAAAACTTCCAACACTAATAAACATAAACAAGAAAGAGTATAAAAACTTAAGAACAAGCTATGTTATAGCCTAGAACAAGAGGAACAAATTTTCCTCTAATAGAAAGGTGGAAATACTTACTAAATCCAATCTTTTCCTTAGATTTTCTTCTTTGTTCTTCACTTTTTCTCTCAACCTTCTTATGTTTTATTTTAGAGGCTTGAACTAGGTTAAACTTATGAAAAATATAACACTTTATATATTAGGGTGTCATGGCCAAAATTATCAAATAAAAAGGAAAATGGATATTTTCAATTTTAAACAATTAAAACAAATATTCAAGGAAGTCAAACTCAATTTGACAACCTTTTCCTTTAATGTAAAGCCAACAATTTACACTTAATAATGATTTCCTAACTTTATCATTTCATAAGATATTTATATTTTAATTATACTAATTATTTAACAATTAAATAATTAAATAATTAATTAAATACAAATATCTCAATATATGTATTATAGTTACTTTAAATATCTCAAATACATATATAAATGATATATATCAAATACATTTATTTGAAAATTTATTAATGTGTATTTAATAATATCATATATTAAATATAAATACACATTAATTAGGAAATGACGGTTCAGCCCATTTGCATGTATCTTTCGTTTAAAGTTTAAACGATTTATAAATAATCACCATTATTCATAATAGTCGCCCTAGTGCTCTACGAGTTTATTTCATTAGTGAGGCTCTCTAGATTCAGGCATATCCGTCACGAAATCCAATTTCATGTCCATAATTCACCCACTCGTAAATTATGACGACCACAGATAAACTCACTGAATCATACAGGTCGAGGTCATTGCATACGTATAATCCCTCTGTCACATGTATCTGGATAATCCAAGAGATATAGATGTAAACGTCAAATCTCTATAGGTATTATCCCGTCGACGATTCTATTAGAAATCTCTAAATAACATTCGAAACTCACTTCCGAAGTATACTATGGCCATAGATTTAATTGATTGCTAATCACATATGGACTACCTATGCTCTGTACACAGAACTGACGTATCCTATCTTGACACAAAGAGGATATCCTGAGGATCGGTCCACACCCAACGAACAGGCGGAGGTCTGATCTAGATAGATCGATCACGTGACTGCCATTTAAGTGTAAAAGATGTCTCATACTTCCATATTGGTATCTCAAGTCGAAGGACTACAATGCTACTCAACCCGAGAAGATTCCTGTTGACGTTGGTGTACCATCTATTAAGAATCTTCAGTGAGTCGTTTGGTGTTTATCCACTATAAACACCTACACGTCTATATGAGTCTCCCCGGACTCATGGTTCACTGGGATAAACCATCGGACTAAGTCTCGATATGCGACATGTACTGGTCTCAACGGATTTGACTAACCGACCTGTGTTAGTAAATCTTGACCAAGAACTATATTTGATAATATACATTTAGCAGTGACACTTCCCAATGTCAAATACAAACTACCGTTGTAACTGTGTACTGCATTATATATTATCGGGCCTTTGTCTAATATATACAAATCACTAATCCACATTTAGTTTCAATCTAATTGTAATCAGATCGAATACGTATATAAATACAAGAGGTGCAACCATTAATAAGTAATATTATGGAAAAATGAATTGATCGTATTCATGAATCAGACATAAATACGATGCGGATTGGCGCTCTTAGCACCAACCCTAATAATTTCTCCCACTTTCTCTTGTGCCAATCCACGATATCATATACACATCTCAATGTGTATCGTATACTCATGTCTCTCAAAAGTTCACATCGCACTTAAGAGGTAGGCAACAAGAAGTAGGTCCACTATAATATATTGAGTTTGTCAAACAAACCCAATCGTTTCCCATAGCCAGCATCATTTATATTTTGTAGAATCTAAATTATACATTAATATGACTCTGATGCTACATCAGTATTGTGCTATAGTTGTTCAACTATTTAGTGATCAAATCCAAAATACTATGCAGAAAACCGCAAGCACAACACCAATCCAAAACTTCTAATTTATAAGGTCACTATGCAACTTCATAAGTCGATACTTCATAAGTTGCATCTAATTCCACTCATTTAGTAGAATCATACGTGACACTCCTACTGCAACTTTCCGACTTTTTATGACGTAGACAGTCTAGCATCATAATTAAACCAAAAACTAATCTGACCCAAATGATTACAGACTAAATGCTCCATGAATTAAGAAACTCGTTCTTAATATCTCAAAGATCACAAAGAACTTGTTTCAAGATCCATCCTATGGTTTATAGGATATCAAAATAACTCGTAACAATTACGATTAAATCGATATCTACAATTGCACATAATAAAGTATTTATTATGTCATCATCAAATGATACATAAGATTGATTAGACATTCCAATCAATATCTCTTTTGAAAAAGGAATCATCCTTTACGAAAGATGAATACTTTATATAAGACACACATTAACTGTCAAACAGTTATACTAACTGTCATACAGATAGCCTTGTTGTGTCTTCTATTAGATCATATCTAATGCACGACTAATAGGAGTATCTCACAAATCTCTTAGTCTTATATCTTATATGTAAAACTTTATATCGTATATAACAGAGACTACTCCCATTGCTTTCACGGAGTAAAGAAGACGTAGGTAAACCTTTTACCTCACAAACATCTCATTATTACCATAATAATGATAATGTCGTTAGGATATATAACACTAGAAAGTAATTTGTACGCTCCCACACCATCAATCCCATATATATTCTCTATAATTTGACAAGATCAGACAATCTGACGATATCAAAAAATAGAACACAAATTTCTGGAAGACTTATCCGAGTCTACAATAGGCTCTATAAGCTAGCACACTAAATTGCGATCTGAGCAGAACACAAACTCTAGGGCCATTCTAGAATGAGCTCTTCAAACAAAGAAATCACAACTGATCTCTTATCCGAACAAGCCATTCAAAAAACGCCATTTGCATTCTTTAGCTAAAATGTACAGTTTAATATCAACATTAACCAATATATCTTTAATTGTTCAATTAGCATGACTAGAGACAAGTTTTCTCAGAATCTACAATAGATTGCTGAGTATAACTTTTCTCACTGTCATACTATAAAGGTCAAACCTTTAATAAGCTCACACTGCTTTTGCTGCGCAAACATTTAGCACATATCATGAACTAATTGATAATTAAAGCTTAATCAAGTTCAAAACTTGATCGTAGTAAGCTACGAACAATCTTAGATCTATGGTTCAATAGTGAACTTCCAGAATCGATATCAAATATCGCTTCCATTATAAGTTATAGGATAATTTTCTTTGGTAAGAAAACAACAGAACCATTAATTATCAAATACTCGTAAATAATTCTGATATCCTATTAGACTTATATAGAAGATGTATAAGGGTTGTTTCATATTATTAATTACGTAGTTCCATTTATAATTTATCATTCTCACATTTGACTTCAATAAGTCAAGTATTTTCTACAATTGTTAACATCCAATGTTACACACCAAGTAATAAAACAATTTTATTACTTAGGATCGTAGGAAAGATATTCTATCAAATAGAATACAATATTCTATTAAACAGAATAAACGATAAACTTTTACTTATACCTCAAAGGTGTAAGTAATTTCCAGTATATAACTATTATATAAAAGAAAGATTCAAATCTCAAACTTTTCAAGATTCAGATTTTCTACCTATACATATCATATATGTAACTGTAGAAATTAATGGAACCTAAATTAAAAAGATGAACTAGTGTTACTGAAGCATATCCCCAATAGTATTGAAACTAATTCGGTAACATTCAATATCAAACGAATCAAATCATATAAGATTCGACTGCTCCCACTTCTCAATTCCATCAAGATGGAATTGTGGAAGAATAATATTGAATAAGAATCATATTCACTGAATAACCTTAGAACTAATTGCTTTAAATTCATATGTTTGATCGTATCAAAGATCGTTGAACATTTCAAAGATATGTAATGAATTTTAAGGATAGAGTTCTCAAAAAACTTCAGATTGAATATATTTGAACAAGTAAAAAATGTTCAATCTACGTTTCATCATAACAGATTGAAAATTCTTGATACTTTCAAGACGTTCAATATGTGTTCCTTCAGAAACACGTAACTAAGTTATGACAATTCATAAACTAACTTACGAAGTTAAGAAAACTACCTTAAGCAATTATAATTCATTAAACTACATACATCTAATGTATCAGTTTAATAAATCTTGTGGTCCAATGATAAATCATTGGTTAAACGAGATTTTAATCACCTTCCCGAATACAATATTCATTTAATGGATAATGATATATGGTTTGATCTCGTATCAAACCATCATTTACCATACAGAATAAACATACAATGCTTAAGTGATAAAATCTCATAAAGCACCGTTCTAAATTATTTACTTTACCGAATAATTTTTCTTAATGTTTATCTCTACGTCAATGACACTACTAGTTATATTTAAAATATATAACAATTGTTTATAAAGAACAAGTAACTATCCAATAATCGCAAGTTCCGATATCAAATATCAAAACAATCATTAACTAATATTTTAAATAACTAGACGGGAGATCTGATATCCAATACCTATAGTTGTAGTATTGTGAAAATCGTTATTTTCTATACACAACTATACGCATCTCCTTTATTTAGCTTTAGTATTTGCATTCAACTATTCACAACAATTGCAAATAACTGATTAGCAAATTGTGTCAGACACATTGCCTCTAAAGGTCATTAAAGCTAAGAAACGTCATTACTAGATAAACAAATACCTAATGGGGCTTTCTTAATGTCAGTCAAGAATCTCTAGACATGAACTTATTCGTGTCAATTCTTACTGCACAAGAAACTATTATATCCACATAATAATATCCTAAAAGGGATATTTATCTAGATTATCTGTCATGACTTATAAACTAAGTCACTAACCATCTTGATTTTTCAAGAAAAACGGAACAACAGTTCCCGATGGTTTAGACCAATCTAAAAATATCCTAGTCTAATAGTATCTAGAACCTATTCTAGAATAACTGTAACAAAGAGCAAAGTCAGATAACATATCAAAATATGTGTGCATTGAATAAAAGTTCAATTCTTTAAAAACAATAGAATAAGGAAATGAACAAGCGTCAATTTCAATAATAATACACACTGCATAAGTTATGGAATACTTTAAACTTAGCAGTGTCTCCCACTATTTTACGTAATACCGTAATCCCCAATGGAAAAATGAGAATTCAATAATTAAATCGAATTCCATAATGGGAAGTGGACCCTATGAATATATTTCGACTCACAGCAGAGGCACGATCACATTTATGTATATTCATCAGGTAGACAACTCATTTGTCAATCACTCAATAGTGACTCCTGGTTTCCGGTCCTGGTCGTTACTCGTTGTGACAGCTAGGGCACGTTCATAAGGAGGCGTACCAAGGTTAAACTCCCCAATGATAAAATCAAGCTACTTGCGTAACCATGACAGCTAGGGCACATTCAGGATTCCGCTTTTGCTTGAATTTATCTAGTATCTGATATACATCATGCATAAATAAATCTCTATCGGCTACACCCTTACAGCAGAGCCACGGTCTCTGATGTAGTCACGGAAAAATATTCATAAATCGTATTGACAAGACAGACAAAGAGACAAGTATTCCAAATACTAGTTACTTTAAAACCTTATTTAGCGGGGATATTCCATAAAGTATCATACACTTTAATTTAATCAAATTAAATTAAAGCATGCATGTATTAAGTAAAGACAAGAATAAAAATTAGATTTAAAGGCCAATCATATCAAGGGGCCAAGAATCAGACTCGCTCTGATACCATTTTGATGGGGTTTTATGGGGGAATACTGGTAACGCAGCGGAAACGCGAAAAATTAAAATTTTCCGATTTCAAAATTTTTCTTGGATCAATTAAATAAGCTTGTTTATTTAATTACCCAATTATCAAATTCTGAAAAATTACACAAGAAATCAAATTTCTTGGTAATTACCGAATTGCCCCAAACTTTACAAATTGATCATTTTAGTCCTAAAATTGTCAAATATAATTTTGGATGATTCTAAATCATTTCTAAAATTATTTCCAACATGTTAAAATAAAAATTGCAACACAAAATCACAATTTCTTATAAATTGTCGTGGGGCCCCCAAAGTTTGCATTTTGTTCATTTTAGTCCTCAAAATTTTCAAATACAATTTTAGGTGATTCCAAATCATTTCTAAAATGATTTCCAACATGTACAATACATGAGAATACAAATTGCGACTCAAATCCCACAAAAAACCAAAATTGCCGAGAAGGCCCTTAAGGTTTCCAACTTGTGTATTTTAGTCCAATCTTGTTCAAAACAAGTCAAGATGAAATCCAATCATCACCAAACATGATATACATCATATATACATCATTACACAACACATATATGAAAAGCCCCAAATTTGGAAAAGGTATAAACCCTAATTTTTCAAATTCATCAAATTGAACAAATTAAACCAAATTAAACAAATCCAATGTTTCAATCAAGTCTCTGTTGGGTTTCTACTATAGTCCCAAGATCATTCAAGCAATGAAAATAATGTGAATACAATAAAGAAGTATGGTGAAATCATACTTACAATGAACAGATTTGCGATGCTAAGAACACAAAACTTTTCCTCCTCCATGGAAGCCCTCGGCCAAGCCCTCTTTGTGCTCCTTTGATTTTCGGTCAAACTCCATTTGAGTGCTCCAAGCTCCAAGATTTGTAAATGGTGATTCCATGCTCAAGGTTTTGCTTCCCTATCACCTTTGGATGACCCTTTATGTGCTAGCATTGGAGAAAATTGCAACAAAATTCCCCTATTCTTCATCTTGTTGCTCTCGGCAATCACAAGAAATTTGAGAGAATTTTGGCCCTTGGTCGAATGGAGAGGAGAGGGAGAGAAGAAGTGTAAAAATGTGTGTTGTGTTTTGATTTTCAAAAAATCAAATACCAAATCCCATTTTTCCAAAAAAGGTACAAGGCAATTAAGCCTTCCAACCACCACCATCAATCACAAGTGACAACCATCACATCACTCAAAGTGATGTAACTTATATCACAAGAATGACGCGTGATGTGACGCGTGATGTGACTTGTGGGCCCCACTTGATTCGAAATGAGAGTGGGCCCGCAAACACTCCCGGGCTCGGGTTCGAGTGGGCCCGCAAACACTCCCGGGCTCGGGTTCGCTAGCGAATTAATTCTAAATTAACTCGTTCGCCCGAATTAAAATCTAATTTTAATTCCGCGTCAAAATCTAATTTCGTATAATATATTGAATATATTATTTTATCTATTAATTCCAAATTAATCGTTCTCTCTCTTTAATTAATATTTTATCCCAGATAAAATATCTTCGTAATTAATCCTAGATTAATTTTCTCTCTCTATTAATTAATCCCATATTAATAATATGTGAGTCATACGTCATCGGTGAATCTTCGGGAAGCGACCCATGAGGTCCCCAGATATGTTGGCAGTAAATTCGGTCGTCGGACTATCCGAACACGTACGTACCTAGTACTACGTTTTTACCGATTTACAAGACATGTTTGGCTTCTAGCAAAGCACCGTGCCTACCCAATTCTCCAGAAATATTCTTAAAGGAATATGTAATCTATATCAGACGTAGTATACGTAGTATTGCGTATTGCGATCCAATATCAGATGTCACATGCTAGGCCTGGGGCTGGAATTGTGTCTGCCCCGTAAGAAGCACATATCAGATCTCTGGTAACTAGTCTCTATAATCGGATAACTATGACCTTGTCATATTATCCCGATAGTTGCAACATATAAGAGCACTAGTTCTGTATCCTACGTGATCATCATCTCCACTATGACTGGAGTGATACTTTCATCTTGACATCACACCCAATACACTACGATTCTCAATATACCCAGAAGAGGCGTAAACAGAACCGGTTAAAGCCCTGGACGACCAAAACCAAAGTATATTGATTGTCGCAAGTATTAGCGGTGTAAGTCTCAGGTTAAGACCAAATACACCTACCCTGATTCGGACTCCCATAGACACACATAGTCATACTACCAATGGGATTCCAAGGGGTCTATCCAGAGCGAACCTGTTTCCGTACCATCGGTAAACACAACCTTCTATCACACTTGCATAAGTATCCAATACTTAAATATACGAGAACTATGTCGTTATGCTCCCACAACGCGCACAAGTGCAATACTAGTCTATTCTGCATTATCGATGTCCAATCTCGATAATACTACGACTAGGGATTATTTAATGATTAAACCTTTGTGGATTGATACTGTATCATATCATCTAAATCCGGAACTAATCATAAGGACCTTTTATAATTTATATATCCCGGTAATCTAATTACAAATGATAAAAGAGTAATTTCCTTTGTCACATAGTTAATTTGTACAACAACACCATGTTCTGTTCAAATAGTGATGCTATGGGTCATAATTGTCCAACAATCTCCCACTTGGCCTATAGCCAATCACTCAAGTGTCCTACACTTGAACTATGTACGGTTCGCTCAAATTTCTGCTGAGAAAGTGCTTTCGTCAGCGGATTTGCAAAGTTATCATCTGATGCGATTTATTCGATCATCACATCGCCATGATTTATGATCCAAATAAATCAGATGAAAAGTTGAAGTATATACTCGGATCGTTGAAGAGACCATTAATTCTATAGCCTAGCTCAGCTGCTAACAGAACTACACCTAATCTCAATAGGATTATTAAGATCCAAATGGCTTCTATTGCTGCCTCAGCTGCAACAATATTCCGCTTTTGTTGTTTATTCGGCAACAGTATCTTGCTTGGAAGATTTCTAGCTCATTGTTCCGTTATTCAAACTATATAATACCTTTATTACGACTAATAGTCGTTTTTATCAGTTTAGGAAACTTGCAGTAGTGAACCCAATCACTTCAAGTTATCCTCCTCCATAACTTAAGAAAGCATCCTTAGTTCATCTAAGATACTTAATGATATTCTTAACATCAATCTAGTGACTATCGCTTGGATTGGCCTGATTGTGACTCCATGTGCTCAAAGCATATGAGACACCAGGTCGCGTACATATCTTTCAATGTACGAGTTCTCGGAGAGTGCTAACAACTTTTAGATCTATCCCAGTAGATCTTTATTCCTAGAATAAAGGTTGTTTCTCCCAAGAATTCT
This sequence comes from Zanthoxylum bungeanum, assembly GCA_019454045.1. Classification (NCBI taxonomy): domain Eukaryota; kingdom Viridiplantae; phylum Streptophyta; class Magnoliopsida; order Sapindales; family Rutaceae; genus Zanthoxylum; species Zanthoxylum bungeanum. The sequence goes on along the minus strand of SKCR01040121.1, from coordinate 10,381 downwards.
ACGGAGAATTTTCATGAAAGCCAAGCTTTCACCGATTTTTATTATGGGAATATCATTTCCAAGAAATGATATATCATTATTATTTAGGATAATCATTGTCTGTGCACTCCCACTAACCTTCTTATATACACAAGAATTATTTTCGTTTTGAATTAAATCATATACCATTATGATTGCATCAAAACGATAGTTCCAAGAATTCAATGCTTGCTTCAATCCATAAATTGATCTAATAACCTGCAAACCTTGTTTGCTTGTTTTAGTATGACAAAACCGTCAGGATGTTATAAACATCCTCTAAAAGGTTTCCGTTTAGGGAAAACGATTTTTTCATTCAGCTGCCATATTTCATAAATGAAACATGCAGCATTAGCAAGCATTATCCAAATAGATTTATTCATGGCAACGTATAAAAGGTTTCGTCATAATCGACGCAATGTTGATAACAAGACCATTTCCCTACAAGCCTAGCTTTATACGTTGTATGTTACCATTTATGTTCGTCTTCCTTGAAGACTCATATTGTACCAATAGGCACAATGCCTTCCGTTACAGCAACCAGTGTCCAAACTCGGTTGGTATACATGGAATCCATTTCGGACATCATGGCACTTTGCCATAATAGGGAGCCGATACCTTGTATCACTTCCTCATACGTAGTCGGTTCGTGTTCCTCAATAAGATTGACATCTTTACGAGGTGAGATCGGAAACCCATACCTCCCAGGTTGTTCTCTGACTCTCTCAGACTTACGCGGTTCTTGTGTATTCGAAGATTATGGTACAGTTTCATCCCAGATGAACTGTTTGTGTTCCATTAAGGTTCGGTGCCTGGAACAATATTACTCCAATTTTCATCCAGGTTTACTTTCCTCCCACTTACCACTGCATATAGGTATTCCTCTTAGGAAAACCGCATGACGAGCAACAATTACATTGTTCTCTAGTGAGTTGTATAAGTACTATACTTTGGTTTCTCTAGGATAACCTACAATTAGACACTTATCCGATTTGGGTTCTAGTTTGGTATCATCCAAACATATGCCTAGCATTCCCAAATCATTAGGAATGAGAAAACCCGGTGTCTTTCCTGTTCATATCTAATATGAAGTCTGTCAAACAGATTTTTATGGAACCTTATTCAAAATAAGTATTGCACTGTTTAGTGCGTATCCCTTGAAGGAAAATGGTAGCTCAGAGTGACTCATGATTAACCTTATCATGTCCAACAAAATTCGGTTTCTCCGTTCGGACACACCGTCAAGTTGAGGTGTTCCGTAAAGAGTCCATTATGAAATAATACTATACTCTTTCATATATTCGAGAAACTTATTACTTAATTATTTTCCATCATGGTCTAATCATGATGTTTTAATACTTTAGTCGATCCGTCTCTCTACTTCGTGTCGAAACTCTTTGAATTTATCAAAAGTTTTCCATTCGTGTTTCAAAAACGCAATGCCAAATCCGTAAAGGTTACAAAGTATTCATATCCACCTCTAGCCTAGCTAGACATGGGCTCACTTACGTCACTATGAACGAGGGCTAACAAATCGGTGGCACTTGCACTTTTACCAAGTAAAAGGGTGTTTTAGGCACTTTGCGTAATAAACTAGATTCGTAGACATTATTTGAATAGAATCAAATCCATCCTTGTACCCACTCTTCAAAAGTGTGGATATGCGAGTCTTGTTTAATGTGTCCCAGACAACAATGCCACAAATAAGTCTCATCTGGTTAATTCAGTTTGAGCTATTTGTTTGTCATGTCATATGTATGAGATTAATTTATATTCAAAATATAAATACTGTTATTCACATCTAATGTGTTTATCTCAATATCATCTTATAAAATAAAACACTTTAGAGTTCTAGAATATAAAGGTATATCCACAACGGATTATACTCTGATATAGATATAATATTTATAGTCAAACTAGGTACATTATAACAGTTTCCTAATTTAAGTACACACCCGAAGGGTAGTTCCTAAACTTAGGTTTCTACCGTTAAAATAGCGATTGTCGTCCCGTTTCTTATTCGTAGATCAATCTCAACTGAAGTCAGTATCCTGCTAATCAACAGATTCTGCACAACAGACAAACATACTTGAAGCCGGAGCCTAGCCCCTCTTCAATTCCTTCATGTCTGCATTGTCCATACGGCAGTCACGCTTCCAGTGACCATTTTTGCCACAGTTTAGGTAGACATATTGGGATATGTCATTTGTCTTCCTAGAAGACCGTGATGATTTTGCCTTTGCCCTTTTTAGAAGCTTTGGCTCTGCTTTCTAGAGTATCGCCATCAACTCTCCAAGAGTTTTCTCTTGGTTCACAATGAACCTGTCCTAGCTTTCGGGCAGAGACTATAATATCAAATCTTTGGTAGTCTCGGCCACGTGGGTAATGGCCAGCTAACCTAGCTGATCGATGTCAGTAATCATCTGCGACACCTAGTGCTCGACAGATGTACCCTCTGACATACACGAGCGAAAGAGCTTCTTATGCAATTTGTACTTCTAAGATTTAAGAATAAATCTATGAAGATCCTTTAATTTCAACATCATGGTACAAGGATCTAATCCTTAATTTTGATGACGGAATTAAAGTGTCATTACGGTAAGCATAATGGATTGAGCACTAAAGTTATCATTACATGAATCTTCCAAAGATCATGTTCTACTATTTGCTCAACTCCGGGCTTAGGCCCGAGATTTTTCTTTATCAAATAAAGTAACTCCTCAGTTTCCAGGACTATCCTAAAGTTTTATTCCCAATCTGAAAATTAAAGCTGTTTAATAACATTTTCACCCAGGTTTATGTTTTAAACACTAATCTTTCAATTATCTTGATTGCTATAGTCCAACTATTCAATCAACGATTTCAAGTACTATTGAATATAATGATTACTATAGTCTAACTATATAATCAACTATAATTTAATTGGTTAAATTCAAATATATTGATTACTATAATCCAATTATATAATCAACTATAATTGAAGTAGTTTGAATACAGTCCAACTGTTTAACTAAAACAACGATTAAATATTAGTCCAACTAATATATATTTTAAGTAATGATGAAAAATTGAAATGAGCGAGTATTGGCAAGTATTTAAACGAAATTGCAAATTTAATACTTGCCTCCCACTATTTTTCGGCGAGCCTCTAACCCTCTGTTGAGTACTCGGGAAACCTTGTTTCCTAGTGGGCTAGGATCCCGTTAAATAACACACAACCTTGACTTTGGCCAACAAATTGTATGATATTTAACTAGGTAGATCTCTAAGATGAATTGGATCTAATCCAATTCCTAGATCCAGTTGGTGGACATCCAAGTCTGAAACATATATCTAATATATGCCAATATATCCAATATATTTTCCTAAAATTTTTCCTCTGGATCAACTAAGCCTTGGCTTTGGCACAACAACTTAATGATTCCAGTTAAGCGGGACCCATTGACCTTGTAAAGCTTCGTAATCGATGTCGATGGACAAGAAATGATATGACTTTGGCCAACAAATCACAACTTGGACAAGACATGCGATATGAAACAAAGCCTTCATGATTCAAACACATCCCGGATGGACAAAGGTCTTGACTTTGGCCAACAAACCAGTGCCAGTCTTGGATATTGAGAATGAATCATTCAATGGAAGGAAAAACGCTTAATATATATTGAGGGTTTTTCGCGTAATTGGCAACCAATTAATATCTTTGTTAAGGTCTCATCAACACCCTTAACATGCATTCTAAAAGCATAATAAGGCGCGTAAATAAATTAATAATGATATGCGGATGGATATTTAAAACACTTGTTCCTAGAACAAATCTCTCCCTTTTCCTCTCTCATGCTCGCACAAATCTTACTTCTAACCAATTACATAACACTTTTAAAGAAACCTCATTTATAATGAGGGGAATAGGTGAGAAGAGAAATACAAAGAGTCAAGAGGTAATAGGCTGGACACGCAGGTCCAATTTAATAAATTCTAAATTTATTACAACAATTTCCAAAATTGCTCTCACCAATTTAATATCCATCTGATATACATTATTCATACATCACATCTATGTATTCACACAAAGCATGTTATTAATCAATCTAATCCAATTAATTAATCTGAAATTAAGGACCATCCAATATTCAAACAACGATTTGATTTGCGCGAGTCCGACTCGTTTTAAGAATAAGTACTCAAAGTACGAATTCTTGAATTATATTAAACTACAATATTAAATCCAATTTAATTCGTATTTAATACTAATTCTTTATTTAATTCTAAATTAAATAATTACACTTTATTAACAAGCTTTTGCGACTTAGATTCTAAATCTAATCATTACGGGTCTCAAAGCCCAATTAACATCCAATGTCAATTAATTAAAGTCCAATGGGCTTTCAATTAATTTCTTAAGGCATGGACTTTGGTCAATATGGGTCAAACCCAAATACCAAAGTCCAATTAAGGAATCACCCTTATTTTCCAAAATCAATTTAGGCCCTTAGCCCAATTAAAATTTTAAAAGTCCATTATATTATATTTGGACTTTATGGATATGGTTTTGGGCCCAATTGGATCAACCAATTAACCTAAACCATACTTGGCCTAACCAAGCCCATTAAGCCTAAATACAACTTTATTAGCCCAATTCCAAATTTAGCCCAATTAATTAAATTACAAAATTCCAAATTTCACAATTAAATTACTCTAAAGTGTATAGCCATAATTAATTAACCAAATTAACATTTCCAAAATACCAATTACACTAATTAATCATGCTTTCTAATTATCAATTCATGTCCAACATAATTGAAGCAAAATCATCCCATTTCATGCTATAAGCTCACGGAAATTTAGGGTTTTTCAAAATCGATTTCGATTTCAATCCAATTAAATCTCAAATCATTTTTCACATGTCTTCCAACTCATCCAATGATCAAAAAACAAAAAATCACCATGACTTTAGGGTACCACATGTCTCGGCCAAGCCAAAATATTGGGGAAAATTTGATCCAATTCAATTTTCATTAAATTGATCACAAATAACTCTAAGTTATCATCATTCAAACATACTCAAACAATCAATTTCATCCAAACATGCTCAAATCAATTTTACCCAATTTTTACCCTAAATATTTTTCATGCTTAATCAAGGCTCTTGATACCATTGTTGGGTTTCTACTATAGTCCCAAGATTCATTCAAGCAATGAAAATATTGTGAATACAATAAAGAGTATGGAGGAATTGTAGGCACTGCATTTTGCATATAAGTCCCGATGATGAGTCTCGTACGGAGGCACTACTCTTTAGGTTGCGAAAGTCGTGGGAAACGAATGTTCATAAGGGGAAATTTAGAATAAGTATGTCATCAGATTCAATTCACATGTTCACTGCTTTCGTTCGTGCTGTGTTCATGAAAACATTCGAACGTCAAGCAGATTGTGGGCGTTTGTGCAGCGTTCTAACGATGTCGATACTTCTGGTTTTGTTGCTAGTCTCACGCCCAAGCCCAATTAGCCCACCAAAACCCACCCAAAAATAATTAAAACATTTAAAACATGTCACAAATTAAAATAATATCCTTCCTAAATTAAATAAATCACATCCCAATTTAAATAATTCACATACCTAAATGAAACAAATCAAATAAATGATCTTCCTTATTAAGCCAAATCATGTCCCCAATTAACTAGATATTTTCCTTGTGAGACACCAATTAGGATATTCCCCCCATAATTACTTGATCCCATTCCTATTCAAACAAGAGAAACCATAGCCTTTGCCTATAAAAGAAACACAAATCCACCTTAGAACCGCGAGCATATACAAAAAAAATCACAGAAAATTCTGCAAAGCATTAACCCACAAAACTCTCCTAGCTCAATCTCAAAAACAACACAGCCCTGAGACTCAAAAACATACCAACAGATACACGGAAACACTACCACACACAGACCAAACCTTAAACCGAAACCAATAAACATAAAATAGCCCCTAACTGCAGCCCTAAAACAGTCCAAAAAAGTCCCCGAATTAACCCCAAAATAGCCCTTATTTACCGCAAGAAACAGCATCAAAACAGAGGAAATGACAGCTAAAAACACCGAAGCAGTGAACGAGAGCAGTGGACTAGTGAACCGGAGGAATTGCGGAGCACCAACCCTTCCGACGGCCGTGTAACGCACTTTCGAGAGACGACTTAAGAGGTTAGACCTGAGGTTACTCTCATCTTTTTTGTTGTTTATTAGAATTCCCTCGCATGAGAGTCATTTGTTAATATATGTTGTGGTCCTTGAATGAATGAAATATGTGTTCTCTCTTGTGGTATATCAGATGGAAACCCGGACGTAAATTTCGTAGCCGAATCCGAATGGACGGTATTTCAGTTTGCACTCGGGATACAAGCCACGTATCACTTGAGAGATTCACACATTTTGTTTCATCCAACCTTGTATTTGAGCATGATCGGGTTGCTAGCATGTTGTTTATCTTTTAAGCATGATTTAATCGTTAGTATGTTTTTACTTTCTGCATTTTACTTTCTATGCATTGTGATGTAATGTGCATGAGCTTAGTATGTTAGTCTAAAGGTTCTCAATTTGAGGGGAGAAAAGTCCAAAAGGCTACCTTTACGACAATACTTTGCCGCGTCGGACGAAGTATGTTTGATTGAATGTGAGATACGTTTAATCGGATATACGGAAGTCCACATTATTGTCTCATTCATTTTTATGCATTATGATGTAATGCGCATTGGCTAGTTAGGGTGGATTAAAGGTTATCTATTCGAGGGAAATGCCTGAATGCTACCTTTACCACGATGTTTTGCCGCGCCTTTTATTATGTCATTTACCATTTGCATATCATTGTTATATTTACGCATGTATTGCATTCTAGTGCGTATGGGCTAACTAGGGTGGATTAAAGGTCCTCTATTGGAGGGAAATGCCTAAAAGGCTACCTTTTCCATGATGTTTTTCCGTGCCGGATGAGGTGCACCCGATTGAATGTGAAACGTGTTCAATCGGGCACACGGGGTCCTACATTGTGCATTTCCTCATCGATGTATGTGTTTGCGTCATCTATCATGTATCAGGTCTTGTCCCGTTCGAACGTGTTCTCAAATGCTATACGAACGCGAACATTCTATTTACCGTTCGAACACGTTTACGAATGCTACTCAAACGCGCATGTGTTTCTTCGTTTTATCATGCATCAGGTCTGGTCCCTGTGGGACACAGAAACTGGACGACGCATGCTGTCCCAGGCTTGCGGACCGGTTGGGAGTACGGAGTAGCCACGGGGGACTAAACCGGAGAATAATGGAGTCGCCACCCCGTGCGAACCGGGAAAATGAGATTTAGGCCGCACTCACCCCTCGCAATGGAAGACCTTAAATCGTTGGGTTCGGAATGGTCCCTTAATTATGTCACTTGTAATGAAAGGATTTGTGTAATAATTAATCAAGCATAAGTAACACTTATTTCCAAGAGTATCATGCTTATAAGTTCACATGCACAAAAATAAAGCTTACACCTAAATTTGCATATATTTCACACCTAAGATTGCATGCTTGAAAGTACATCAAAGTAGCAACAAACATACAACTTCATTGGCATATTGTATTCATGGAAACACAAGCACACACAAACCACACAAGCACACATAAAGGCGAACCAAATGATGGCGAACATGTGATTTCATAGACATATTATAAACAAATAGCCATTACATGTCCATGCACAAATAAAAGAGTCAACTAAGTATATAATGCAAAAAGACACTTAAGGATGCAATTAGGCATTAAAGTGAGCATGCTATGACGTGGTGCAAAAGAAGATAACTAATATGGACACAAGCACACATGTGAGCACTTTTCCAAGTGGTACGTGGAATTGTATCCCAAGTACAGACCGCACTACCGTCCATTCGGAATCGGCTACAGAATTTATGTATGGGTTTCCATCCAATATACCACAAGAAATAATACTCAAATGCTATCACGACATGGATATATGAATTGTAATACGTTAAACACATTGTACTCATACATGTGGGGAATATAGATGAATGATACCTACACAATCTTGCGTAATACAGAGAAGCAATCAAATTCATCATACGAAGGGATAACTACTAGGAACAATTATGTATGAAATCTGATGAAAAGGACTCAGTTCAGTGGGTGCGCGTTCGCGTAACGTTCGAGAACGCGTTCGAACGGTAACCAGAAGGTTCGTGTTCGTATAGCATTCGAGAACGCGTTCGAACGGAGCCAGACCTGATGCATGAAACACTAAAAAAATGCGTGCGGGTTCGCGTAGTGTTTGGGAACGCATTCGAATGGTAAACATAAGGTTCACATTCGTGTGGCGTTCGAGAACGCGTTCGAACGAAACCAGACCTGATGCATGATGAAACTAAGAAAATACATGCGCGTTCGCATAGCGTTTGAGAACGCATTCGAACGGTAAACAGAAGGTTCACGTTCGTGTGGCGTTCGAGAACGCGTTCGAACGGAACCAGACCTGATGCATGCAACACATTAATAGACAAACAAATCCACAATGTGGGACCCCACGTATCCGATTGAACTCATCTCGCATCCAATCGAGTATACACCAATCGGCGCGGGTAAAAGCATCGTGGTAAAGGGTTTTAACCCCTCCAAATAGGGGACCTTCATCGCATTTACTAAGCCCATGCGCTCAATTGAATCATGCATACAAAGAAAAAAAAAACAATAATATCCCACTTAGTATGCCCGATTGAACGTATCTTGCATTCAATCAACGAACACACATCAACCGGCGCGGCAAAGCATCGTGGTAAAGGATTTTAACCCCTCAAATAGGGGACCTTTCATCACACTTACTAAGCCCATGCGCTTGATTGAATCATGCATACAAAGGATTAAAAAACAATATATCAAACTTATTATGCCCGATTGAACGTATCTTGCATTCAACGAACACACATCAACCGGTGCGGCAAAGCATCGTGGTAAAGGATTTTAACCCCTCCAAATAGGGGACCTTTCATCACACTTACTAAGCCCATGCGCTTGATTGAATCATGCATACAAAGGATTAAAAAACAATAATATCAAACTTATTATGCCCGATTGAACGTATCTTGCATTCAACCGAACACACATCAACCGGTGCGGCAAAGCATCGTGGTAAAGGATTTTAACCCCTCCAAATAGGGGACCTTCATCGCACTTACTAAGCCCATGCGCTCGATTGAATCATGCATACAAACAATTAAAAAACAATAATATCAAACTTAGTATGCCCGATTGAACGTATCTTACATTCAACCGAACACACATCAACCGGTGCGGCAAAGCATCGTGGTAAAGGATTTTAACCCCTCCAAATAGGGGACCTTTCATCGCATTTACTAAGCCCATGCGCTCAATTGAATCATGCATACAAAGAATTAAAAAACAATAATATCCCACTTAGTATGCCCGATTGAACGTATCTTACATTCAACCGAACACACATCAACCGGCGCGACAAAGCATCGTGGTAAAGGATTTTAACCCCTCCAAATATAGGACCTTTCATCGCACATACTAAGCCCATGCGCTCGATTGAATCACGCATACAAAAGTAACATGCAAAATTCAAATGACGAAAAATAAATAAATCAAAGCAATATAAGACAAAAGAAAGTGTCATTTACTCAAGCGGTATGTGGAGTTGTATCCCGATTACAGATCATACTACCGTCCATTCGGAATCAGCTATGAAATTTATGTCCGGGTTTCCATCCGATATACCGCGAGAGTTGACACATCCTTCGTTTTATTCCAAAGCCACAATATACAATATTTTGTAATCCATGCATATTTATCTACTCAAGGGCCACAACATGCATTTATAAATGACTCTCATGCGATAGAAACGAATAAAACAATTAAAAAGATAGATGAGAATGATAGGAAAAGTACCCTCAGGTCTAACCTTTTATGTCAACTTACGGACTCACGTTTCACGGCCGTCGAAAGGGCTATCACTCCGCAACTCTTCCGGTTCACTGGATTAACGTCTTAGCTCGTCATTTTGCTGTTTTGGTCGCTGTTTTCACTCCGTTTTGCAGCTATTTCCTCGCGATTTTCTGGTCACTGTTCAGGTGTGTTTGTTCATTGTTTGGGGACTGTTTTATTCATTTTTGGAGGGTAAGTGGCTGCCGTTTTGGAAGGGTTTGGGGAGCAGTTTCTGGTCACTGTTTTGAGCAGTTTTTGGTGTATGTAGCTGCTGTTTTTGGGGTTATTTGGGAGGTGTTTTCGGTGTTCAACGAGGGCTGGGCAGTCGGTAATTTGCGGGGAAGTGAGGCAGTTGTTGAAGGTCAGTGGTGTTGTAG
>SKCR01040120.1:0-90040 GCA_019454045.1 Zanthoxylum bungeanum | reverse complement strand
CCCTAACCTCTTAGGCTCTTATCACTTGGTGACAGGAATAAACGACGAGTCTTCCAAATTAGTCCATCACAATAGGCCACAAGTAAGTGATTGTCTAGGTGCCTTCACAACTTTTCCTTATAGAAGGTAGTGAATGAGGGAAGACACGAAACCATTACCTAGCCTTAAAAGTGCCTTTGATTAAACCCCTTTTAACCCACAGTAAACACATTTAATTAAAGCACAAATCATAATATTACAAGACATTATTTCAGGGCCGATTCTCTATCCCCAGTGGAGTCGCCAGACTGTGGGACACAGAAACTGGGCGACACATGCTGTTCTAGGCTCGCGGCCTAGTTGGGAGTACGGAGCAGCCCTCGGGGGAGTAAACCGGAGAATGATGGAGTCGCCACCTGGTGTGAACCGAGAAAATGAGATTTAAGGCCACACTCACCCCTCGCAAGGGAAGACCTCAAACCGTTGGGTTCGGAATGGTCCCTTACTTATGCCACTTGTAATAACATGATTTGTGCAATAATCTAACCAAGCCTAAGCAATATATTTCCAAGGATGATTTACCCCTAAGTTCGCATGCATCTATCAACAAGTTCATCTAAATTTACATGTAACACATATCCGAATTTGCATACAGCCTATTTACATGTAAAATATGTCTCAATTTGCATACAGATAATTGACATACGGAAAGCATACAATTTCACATTGGTAGACACAGAAGCGCAAACAAATAACATTCATACAAGCATGCATATTAAGGAAAGACAATTAAGCGCATGACAGAAATAGATACCTAAAACGGTACTACAAATGCATAAGGTAAAAAAGGAGACAACTATATGCTAAACTAGACATGTCGTGATATGATGAAAAAGACTCAGTGCAGTGGGTGCGCGTTCGTGTAGCGTTCGAGAACGCGTTCGAATGGTAAACAGAAGGTTCGCGTTCGTATAGCGTTCGAGAACGCATTCGAACGGAACCAGACCTGATGCATGTTTTTTTGTATGAATGAGCTAGGGGTCTCAAGGGTTGGAATTGGGTTCTTTTTATATGCAAAAGGGGGTAGGGCTAAATCTTGCTTGACAAGGAAAGAGATTTGGCATTTAAAGGGGATTTGATTTGGTGTCAAACAAGGAAAATAAAAGATTGAGGGGGGGGGGGGGGACAAGATTTGGTTAATTAGGAAGTTAATATATTTAATTTGTGTTGTTTAGGCATAATATTTGTTAAGTTAGGAATAAGATATATTTGATTGGGAATATAATTGGTTGATTGATTTTAATTATGCATGATTTTATTTTATATTTATTTTAATTTGGTATGTGATTTAATTAATATTTCATTTAATTAATATTTTAATGGGCTTTGGTGGGCTAATTGGGATTGGGTGTGAGGCTAGCAGCAAAACCGGAAATACCGACACCGTTCGAACGCCTCTTCGAACGCTATACGAACGCCCGCAATCTGCTTGATGTTCGAACGTGGTAACGAACGCAGCACGAACGAAAACAGTGAACTTGTGAAATGAATCTGATGACATGTCTATTCTGAATTTCCCCTTCCGACGTCCGTTTCCCGTGACTTAAAAGGTAGTGCCTCCAAATGAGACTCATCATAGGGACTTATATGTAAAAATACAATGCCTATAATAAGAAAAAACCGGGACTGAATCGGAGTCCGGAAGCTCCCAAACGAAGCCAAACAAAATTCATGCGCGCAGTGTGCGTACGCGTGCGCTACAGTGCGCACGTGAACAGTGCGCGCATGCACTGTAGCTCGCAATAGCAGTCCCATTGCCTTTTTTTTTTAATTTTCTTATTTGCTTTTCAAAAGCACAGCTCTCTGGAAATTTTCCAAAGAGCTGATGCTATTAGGGTCTATTATTCTAATAGTTTCAAGTCTTCCATAAACACTTAAAAACACCCAAAATTAATTTCTAATTTCAAAACCTTCATAAACACATGTTATAGAATAAAAATCTAGTTTTTCAAAATATCAAATATTTTTCCAAAAACATAAATTTATTCTAAATACGCATTTTCGTAAATTTTGAATCCAATACAAAAACCATTTTAGAATCCCAATTAGACATGTCTCATGAACAATTCTAGTCCACCTAAAGGTGGTCAAGTGAATATAGAATGGTAGCCATAACTTTAAGCTTTAATTTAGAGTTCCAAACTCTAATTAATTGTTCCATGTCCAACATGAATATTTTTGACCTAATTACAAGCATGTTGTGTTTATACTTCTAAAGTATTCTAACACAATTGATTAGCCTTATTCAACATTAAGTTATGTGATCATGCATCTAATACACAAATAAACATAGCTTTGGAGCAGATCAAACATTACCTAGTAAGCTTGATGCAAGATCCAATATACTTCTCATTTGTTGAATTTGTTAGAGAACCTCCAAGGTGTGCAAGCTTGACTCCAAGATCCAACATTGTTTCCAATGCTTCCAAACTTCACTTCAAGATCCAATCTTGATTTCTCCTAGATGAAATGTTGTAGAGACCTCACAAGCTTCTCTAAACACTTCTCTAACTTAGGCTAATCTCTCAAGAATTTGCTTATACTTGCATTTGAACTTGTAACTAAAACCTTCATAAAGCTTGCAATTTATAGAAAACTTAGGCAATTTTTATTAATAAAAGTTGTAATCAACTTTTAAGTGGGCTTAATCTAATTTTTCAAAATATGTATAATTAGGTGTGACTAATCTCCATTGTCTCGCACTTTAATTTAATCCAATTAAATCAAGCCAAGGATTACATATTTGCCGAAATGGATTTGTTAAATATTTGCCACCTTGATTTAATCAAATTAAATCAAGCCAAAACCACCTATTATTTCATACTTACAATTACCATAATATCCTCAAATGGTAGAGATAATTATGATTTTACAATTAAGCCCTTGTGTAATTATTGAATTAATCCAATTAATTCAATTAGGTCAAAGTAAATAATCAATGTTATCCAATAACACTTGATTATCTTAGTTGATAATTATAATATCGAATATTATCTTTTATCAAAAATTAATTGGCTACCCAAGTGCTCAACGAATACACTTCATATTGGGACTCTCTAAGTTCAGACACGTTCGTCATATAAGCCTAGCTAATATGTGTTGGGGTTGGTGCTCAGAGCGTCAATCAGGACCGTATTTATGTATGATTCATGAATACGAACATCCCTTTTTTCCATGATATTACTTTCTTAGTGGTTACACCTCTTGTTTTTATATTCGTATTCGATCTAATTACTATTAGATTGAAACTAAATATGGTTTAGTGATATGTATATATTAGACAAAGGCCCAATAATATATAATGCCGTACACAGTTACAAAACTAGTTTGTAATTGACATTGAGAAGTGTCACTGCTAAATGTATATTATCAAATACTGTTCCTGGTCAAGATTTACTAACACGGGTCAGTTAGTCAAATCGGCTGAGACCGGTACATGTCGTATATCGAGAATTGGTCCGATGGTTTATCCCAAAGAACCATTAGTCTTGGGAGACTCGTATAGACGTGTAGGTGTTAATAGTGGATAAACACTGAACGACTCACCGAAGATTCTTAATGGATGGTTCACCAACGTCAATAAGAATCTTCTCGGGTTGAGTAGCATAATGGTCCTTCGACTTGAGACACCACTGTGGATGAATGAGACATCCTCCACACTTAGATAGCAGTCACGTCACCGATCTATTTAGATCAAACCTCCACCTGTTCGTTGGGTGTGGACCGATCCTCAGGATATCCTGTGTGTGTCAAGATATGATCCGTCAATTCTGTGTACAGAGCATATGTAGTCCATATTTGATTAGCAATCAGTTAAATCTATGGCCATAGTATACTTCGGAAGTGAGTTCCGAATGTTATTTATAAATTGCTAATAGAATCATCGACGAGATAATACCTATAGAGATTTGACGTTTACATCTATATCTCTAGGATTATCCGGATACATATGACATAGGGATTATACGTATGTAATGACCTCGACCTGTATGATTCAGCTAGTTTATCCGTGATCGTCATAATTTACGGGTGGGTAAATGTAGAACACAGAAATCGGCGACGCTGTTCTAGGCTTGCGGCCCAGTAGGGAGTACGGAGTAGCCCGCGGGGGACTAGACCGGAGAATAAAATGGAGTCGCCACCCGGTGTGAACGGGAAAATGATTTAAGGCCGCACTCACCCCTCGCAAGGGAAGACCTCAAACCGTTGGTTCAGAATGGTCCCTTACTTATGCCACTTGTAATGAACGGATTTGTGCAATAATTTAACTAAGTCTACACAACATACATGTCCAAGAATAACCTAAATCTAGTTCGCATTCATAAATGTAAATCCTATATCTAAATTTGCATGCTTTAAAAGTAATTCGGAATAACGGCAAACATGCAATCTATGAATACGTTAAATTAATATTTGTAGAATAAACATGTGACCAAGTAATTTGGTCGTTCTCAATGTAGGACCTCGCATACCTAGTTGGACGTATTCCACGTCAACCGAGCATGCCGTGTCCGGGACAACAAAATAAAATATAACAAAGGGTGCCCTCGGGTCTTACCTTTTAAGTCGCTTTTCGGGATTGCGTTTCGCGGTCGTCGGAAGGGTTGATGCTCCACAACTTTTCCGGTTTACTAGTTCGTTGTTTTCCTCCGTTGCCTCGCTATTTTAGGCTACTGTCTTGCTCTGTTTTGCTGCTGTTTGTGGTTAATTTTGTGAGTATTGGTACGGGAAACAGCTTCGCTCTGGATAGACCCCCTCGAAATTCCATTGGTAGTATGACTATGTGTCTGTGGAAGTCCGAAATCAGGTAGGTGTATTTGGTCTTAACCTGAGACTTGCACCGCTAATACTTACGACAATCAATATACTTTGGTTTTGGCCGTCCAGGGCTTTAACCGGTTTCTGTGTACGCCTCTTATGGGTATATCAGAATCGTAGTGTGTTGGGTGTGATGTCAAGATGGAAGTGTCACTCCAGTCATATGGAGATGATGGTCACGTTGGATACAGTACTGGTTCTCTTAAGTACTGCAGTCATCGGGATAATATGACTAGGTCATAGTTATCCGATTATAGAGACTAGTTACCAGACATCCGACATGTGCTTCGTACGGGGCAGACACAATTCCAGCCCCAGGCCTAGCACGTGATCATCTGATACTGGATCGACATACGCAATACTACGTATACTACGCCTGATATATATCTTATATTCTTGTAAGGATATTTCTGGAGAATTGGGTAGGCATGACGCTTTGCTAGAAGCAAACCTTGTCTTGTAAATCGGTATAAACGTAGTACTAGGTACTTACGTGTTCGGATAGTCCGACGACCGAATTTACTACCAACATATTCGGGGATATCATGGGTCGGTTCCCGAAGATTCACCGATGACGTATGACTCGCACTTTTATTAAAATGGGATTAATTAGAAGAGAGAGAAAATTAATCTAGGATTAATTGCGGAGATATTTTATCTGGGATAAAATATCAATTAAAGAGAAAATGATCAATTTGGAATTAATCGATAAAATAATATATTCGATATATTATACGAAATTGGATTTCGACGCGGAATTAAAATTAGATTTTAATTCGGGCGAACGAGTTAATTTAGAATTAATTCGTTAGCGACGTGAATAGTGATTTCGCTAGGCATAATCATTTAATTGCGTTGCAACAGAAAATTCATTAATTTGAAATTAGCGAACCCGAGCCCGGGATTGTTTGCGAGCGCATTCGCATTTCGAATTCGAGTGCGGCACACAAGTCAAATCACTAGTCGCATCAAGCGCCAAATCATTAGTCACTTTGAGTGATGTGACAACTTGTCACTTGATTTGATAGATTGATGGATTGATGGATTGATGGTGGTTGTGGGCATTAATTGGTTTGACTTTTTAAAGCCAAAATTGTGTATATGATTTGAGTAAATCAATTACCAATTTTTACAACACATTTTATCATCTCTCTCTCTCCAATTTCTTCTCTTCTCTCTCGGTAAAACTGCCATTTCTTCACTGGTTTTTGCTGGTCAGAAACCGTGAGCAAGGGAAGCAAAGTTTGGGAAATTTGTGGCAAATTTCTTGAGAGCTAGCACTCCGAGAGACATGCGAATGTAATAGGGAAGTCCACACATGAGCTTGGAATCATTTGACGAAACTTGGAGCTTGAAGGTTGATCCACAAAGCCGAAAATTGGAGGACTGTCACAGCCCACTGCCGTGACCACCAGTGAGCAGAAAATGGATTTTTGTTGCCTCCCACGTCGCTCAACCGATCGATGTAAGTATTCCTCAAATTCCTCGTTTGTATTCACACTTATTTTCAATGATTGAAATGTTCTTGGGATGCTTAGTATATTCCAACACGTGTGTATGTTGAAGTCAATGGCCAATGGAGAGAACCGTGTGTGGCTTGTTGTTCACGTGGTCTTTAGGGGCTTCTATCGGTTTGTAGTTTTATTGTGTGTGTTGCTGGTTGGCTGCGTGAATTGAAGGGCTATCATGGCTGTTGTGAGTGTAAGGAGTGAGTGGCTTTGTGTGGCTTGTTGTTTGGCTTCTTTAGCTCAGTCGGCGGGGAGTGATTTTGCTTGTCGATGTGGGATTGAGAGGTAAGTGTTGGTGACGTAAGGGTGAGTGATGAGTTGGCTAGGTGGGGGGCGTGCTGCTTTGTTGTTTGTTACGTGCAAGTGGTCTATGTGTGTGCGCTCTTCTTAGTGGCTTTGGTGAAGGGATTATGTTGCTACGTGTAGTGTGTGCATGGCTTGTGCATGTGTTATGGCACTTTGTGGTCTAAGATTGAGGGTTTGCTGCTTCCGAGTTGTAGAGGGTTGGTGAGGTTCACGTTGGTGGAGGCTTGAGGGGTGCATGTGGCTGCCGAGAGAGAGAGAGATAGGGCCTTGGTGTGAATGCTATGAGAGAGAGGAAGAGCGTGAATGCTAGGTTACTTTCTTTGTGTTTTTTGTGAGATTGAGCTCTAGGGGTTACAAGGTTGGGTTTAGGCTTCTTTTTACAGGAAAATGGATGAGAGCTTTACTTGTTTGAGAAGGAGAAATATTTGTGCATTAATGGGGAAGTGATTTGATTTAATTTGATTTCTTCTCTTTTAGTTAGAGATATGATTTGATTTCTTTAATTTGGGAAGGTGATTTGTCTTGATTTTAGCATGTGTTTAATGTGTAATTTTGTTATTTTGGAAGGAAGTGGGCGTGGGGTTAGAGGCTATGGGCGCGTGGTTGGTTGTTTTGGTGGGCTTGGTGTGTGGTTTGGTTATGTATGGGTTTGGTGTGTGACTTGCGGGGGTTTTGGGCTAAGGATAAGTTTAAAACAGAGGCTTAACGAGCAAACCCGAAGCTAAGCGAACGAATTAAATCCAACAAGGTGTCAATTTCTGATTCGTCCCTTCCGACGTCCGTTTCCCGCGACTTCCACGACTTAAAGAGGTAGTGTCTCCATGTGAGACTCATCATCGGGACTTATATGCAAAAATGCAGTGCCTACAGTCGCCCCCACTTTGATGGGACTTGTGCAGTGTGTGACGATGACAATCCTATCAAAGTTATGCAATGCGTTTTTACTTATCTGGCTTGCCAGCTGCCACCTGACTTGTCTGCTGCTTCGAACTGAGTTGATGATGCAGTAGGCCTCGACCCTGGGACGCATCCCAATAACTGCAACTGATGTGTGGGTCCTCGACCCTGGGATGCATCCCAAAACCGATGATGATTGAATTCCTGGCTCGCCAGCTGCCACCTGACTTGCTTGTTGCTTCGAACTGAGTTGATATGGTGGTGAGGTGCCTTGACCCTTGGGCTTCGTTCCCGAACCACCGAATGTCGGCTTTATTCCCGAACTGTGCTGATGATGCAGTGGGCCCTCGACCTTGGGACGCATCCCGGAACTACAACTGATGATGCAGTCGGCCCTCGACCCTAGGACACATCTCGGAACTGCAACTGATGACGGGGGCCTCGACCTTGGGATGCATCCCAATACCGCTGACAATGTGGACCTCGCCCTCAAACTGATGATGTAGTGGGTCCTCGACCTTGGGACGCATCCCGGAACTACAACTGATGATGCAGTGGGCCTTCGACCCTGGGACGCATCTCGGAACTACAACCGACAACGGGGGCCTCGACCCTGGGACGCATCCCAATACCGCTGACAATGTGGGCATCGCCCTCAAACTGATGATGTAATGGGTCCTCGACCCTGGGACGCATCCCGGAACTACAACTGATGATGCAGTGGGCCCTCGACCCTGGGACGCATCCCGAAACTGCAACTGATAATGTAGTGGGTCTTCGACCCTGGGACTCATCCCAAAAACTGCTGATGTGGGCCTCGCCCCCAAACTGATACTGATGTGGGCCTCCCCCCCAAACTGATGCTGATGTGGGCCTCGCCCCAAAACCGATACTGATGTGGGCCTCGCCCCCAAACTGATGTTGATGTGGGCCTCACCCCCAAACAGATACTGATGTGGGCCTCGCCCCCAGACTGATACTGATGTGGGCCTCGCCCCAAACTGATACTGATGTGGGCTTCGCCCCAAACTGATACTGATGTGGGCCTCGCCCCCAGACTGATACTGATGTGGGCCTCGCCCTAAACTGATACTGATGTGGGCCTCACCCCCAGACTGATACTGATGTGGGCCTCGCCCCAAACTGATACTGATGTGGGCCTCGCCCTCAAACTGATACTGATGTGGGCCTCACCCCCAGACTGATACTGATGTGGGCCTCGCCCCAAACTGATACTGATGTGGGCCTCGCCCCAAACTGATGCTGATGTCGGCCTCGCTCCCAAACAGATACTGATGTGGGCCTCGCCCCAAACTGATACTGATGTGGGTCTCGCCCCCAAACTGATACTGATGTGGGCCTCACCCCTAAAACTGATACTGATGTGGGCTTCGCCCCCAAACTGATACTGATGTGGGCCTTGCTCCAAACTGATACTGATATGGGCCTCGACCCAGGGACTCATCCCCAAAACTGATACTGACACTGATGTGGGCTTCGCCCCAAACTGATACTGATGTCGGCCTCGACCCATGGACTCATCCCAAAAACTTACTGACACTGATGTGGGCCTCGCCCCAAACTGATACTGATGTCGGCCTCGACCCAGGGACTCATCCTCAAAACTGATACTGACACTGATGTGGGCCTCGACCTAGGGATTCATTCCAAAATTTCGACGATGTGGGCCTCGACCCTGGGATTCATTCCAAAATTCCGACGATGTGGTCCTCAACCTTAGGATTCATTCCAAAATTCTGACGATGTGGTCCTCGACCCTGAGATTCATTCCCGGATTCATTCCAAAATTCTGACGATGTGGGCCTCGACCCTGGGATTCATTCCCGGATTCATTCCAAAACTCTGACGATGTGGGCCTCGACCCTGGGATTCATTCCCCGATTCATTCCAAAACTCTCTGACGATGTGGGCCTCGACCCTGGGATTCATTCCCCGATTCATTCCAAAACTCTGACGACGTGGGCCTCGACCTTGGGATTCATTCCCGGATTCATTCCAAAACTCTGACGATGTCAGTGGTGAGGAAGGAAGCTTCAGATCTGAAGTCTGGGATGGTCGCTTCTCAAAGGAAGGAGAAGAGGCTCGAGAAGGAGTTGAAGGAGGTAAAGGCTACTTTGAAGATGGAAAAGGAAACGGACGAGCTAAAAATTGATAGCTATAAAGAAAGTTTTGAGAGCGTAAAAAAGGAGAATGAATTATTGTTAGAGCAAATGGAGGATATCGCCATTGATTCCATGATGAAAAATAGATACTACTTAATAAGGGAATATCTTGCTGGGAAACATGTAGACTGGAAGCCGGAGAAAGGGATCAGAGAGTATGAAAGGTGTGCTGTTGGAATTTCTTCGTCAATGAAGGAAGATTGTGAAGAAACAGGGCCGGATGTTGAGTCGAAGAAGGGGAAGATGGAGCCAGATGCATTTCCTGTAGCTGAGATGGAAGAGGTCGAGAAACGTTTAGAGGATGAATATGATGTTGGACCGGCATCTGTCGACACCGAATCAACGATGGTGGTCGGACTCAAGAAGATGTTCCTGCCATTCTTCCAACAACTGCTGATGAAGGACCAGCCAGTGTCTTTGAAATTTAAAAGGGTTTGATGTTAAATATTGAACTTTTTGTATAAAGTTCTCTGTAGTCGGATAGGAAGGAGAAAAGCAGAAATTTTTTGAACAATCAGCTTTGTGTATATACCGAATGATATTTCATTGAACGAACTTTTATTGCAATTAGTCGAATGAGTTCTACAATTTTCCTTATTCCATACTTATAACGACGGCTAAATATTGGAAAAGATAACTTGCCCATAAACAAATAACAAAACATAAGTGTTACCGGATGAATCGCTTAAGATGGACTGTGTTCCAACTGTTGCGCACGGGAGTCCCTTCCATGGTCTGTAGCTTGTAGGCTCATCTCCCGATAACTTTTGTGACAAGGTATGGGCCTTCCAAATTCGAACCCAACTTCCCATCGCCAATTTCCTTAGTGTTTTGAAACACTCTCCGTATGACCCAATCTCCAACCTTGAAAGTCGTACTCTTGACATTTTTGTCAAAGTATCTGGCCATCCTCTATTGATGAGCAGCCAGTCGAATGGAAGCTCGGTCCCCTGTCTCTTCAATCGTGTCGAGATTGAAATTCATCAGCCGATGATTATTTTCTTCGTTGAGCCATTGGTAGCGTGGGGACGGGATGGCTTCTTCAGTTGGAATTACTGCTTCCGTTCCAAATGCCAAAGCGAAAGGAGTTTCACTTATCGAAGATCTTATTGTGGTCCTGTAAGACCACAACACTCCTGGGAGTTCATCCGCCAAAACGCCTTTAGCCTTCTCCAACCTCTTCTTCAAAGTGTTCAGGATCGTCTTGTTGGACGACTCAGCCTAGCCGTTCGCTTTTGGAAAGCGTGGGGTTGATAAATTCAATTTTATGCCCAGTTCCTACAGATGTCTTGAAAGTGATGGCTGATGAATTGAAAGCTGTTGTCAGTCATAATTTCTCTTGGTATGCCGAATCGACAAATGATATTTTTCCAAACGAAAGTTTGAGCTTCCTTGTCGCGTACTCTAGCGAATGCTTCAGCTTCTATCCACTTCGAGTAATAATCTTTCATCACTAGCATGTAGATACGTTGGTCTGGCGCGGTTGGGAGTTTTCCTACTATGTCAATTCCCCATTTCATAAACGGCCATGGAGATATAATGGGATTTAATTTTTTTGGCGGGAGATGAGGAACTGGAGCAAACCTTTGACACTTGCCACACTTTTTAGTGAATTCAGTTGAGTCAATCCTCATTGTCGGCCAATAACTCATGCCGCCAGAGTGGTTCCCACATTCCCCTTCATGCAACTCTGTCAACACATGATGCGCTTCGTCGTGTGTGAGAGATTTCAAGTAAGGTCTTGTGAATGATCTTCTTAGCAGCTGACCGTCAATCACAACGAACCTCACAGACTGTCTCTGGACTTTTCTGGCTTGCATTCCGTCTTCTGGAAGCACGCTTTCTTGTAAATACTTGACTATAGGTTTCATCCAAGTGTCGATTGAATCGATCGCTGCAACAATTGTCTCTTCCTTCCAGATTGCTGGCCAACTCAAATACACTACAGGTATTGTTCGTGGTTTGTCCCCCTTCATTGTTGATCCGAGGGTTGCCAATGCATCTGCTTGGGAGTTTTCGCTTCTTGGGACTTGGGTTATGGAGAATTCTTCAAAAGTCGACCGTATATCGTTTACCTTTTGTAAGTAGGAAGCCATTGCTTGACCTCGGGCGTGATAGGATCCCAGGATCTAGTTGACAATCAACTGAGAGTCGGACTTCACTTCTATCTACATGGCTCCCAGTTCTTTTGCTAGAGATAACCCAGCGATCAATGCTTCGTATTCTGCTTCGTTGTTGGTAACTCTGAAACTGCACTTGATTGCTTGTTGTAAAATATCGCATGTCGGGGTAGTGATCATGATTCCAAGACCGCAACCCTTTTTTGTTACTGGATCCGTCGACTGCTAGTTTCTAAGGAATTGTCGGTTTAATGGAATAGACCTCGTTTTCAGCTGCTGCAAGTAGGCCGGGAGTGAAGTCGGCCACGAAATCGGCCAAAGCTTGAGATTTGATTGTGGTCTTAGGCTGGTATGTTATGTCATGTTCTCCTAAGTTCAATTGCTCATTTCATCAATCTCCCTGATATTTCCAGTTTATGGAGAATGCTTCTTAGAGGGTATATCGTGTATACCGTGATCGGGTGTCCTTGAAAGTAGGGTCTGAGTTTTCTCGCGGCCGTGACTAGAGCGAATACCAACTTATCCATTAACGGATAGCGTGATTCTGCTCCCAACAATGTTTTACTCACGTAGTAGACTGGTAGTTGGATTTCCTTCTCCTCTCTCACTAAGACTCCGCTAACCGCGTGCTCTGAAACTCCCAAGTAGAGGTACAGCCTTTCATTGTCGAGTGGCTTAGACAACAGATGAGGTGTGGTGAGGTATTGTTTGAGTCATCTCAGCGCCTCTTCAAAGCGGGAGTCCACTCGAAGCTGTTCACCTTTTTCAAAGCTGAAAAGAACATAAAACTCTTATCTGTGGATTTGGAAATGAACCTGTTTAACGCGGCGATCCTCCCAGTTAGTCACATGACGTCCTTCGGGCTGGAAGGTGAGGGGATGTCGAGAACTGATTTAATCTGGTCTGGATTCGCTTCTATCCCTCGTCGAGTGACTACGTATCCCAAGAATTTTCCTGAAGTGACACCAAACGCACACTTAGTAGGATTCAATTTCATTCTGTACCTGTCAATGATGTCGAAGCCTTTTTCCAGATGGTTGAGATGTTGCTCTAATTTAATAGACTTCACCAGCATATCGTCTATGTAAACCTCCATTGTCTTCCCAATTTGACTGTCGAACATCTTGTTGACCAGTCGTTGATATGTTGCTCCCGTATTTTTTAAGCCGAATGGCATGACCTTGTAGCAGAAAATTCCTCGGTTAGTGACAAAGGCTATCTTCTCTTGATCGTCTGGATGCATGAGGATCTGGTTGTAGCCTGAATACGCATCCATAAAGCTTAATAGCTCATGTCCAGCTGTAGCATCGACCATTGAATCAATATGTGGTAGTGGGAACGAATCCTTTGGACAAGCTTTGTTCATATATGTGAAGTCGATGCAGACTCTCCACTTTCCATTCATTTTCTTCACAACTACAACATTCTCAAGCCACTCTGGAAACTGTACTTCCCTAACTGCTCTATTCTGTAATAACTTCTGAACCTCTTCATCTATGATCTGGTTCCTCTCAGGAGCGAACTTCCTTCTTTTCTGCCTAACAGGGTTGTGGCCTGGATCCACATGCAATTCGTGAGTAATGAGCTCTGGGTCTATTCTAGTCATATCTCTGTGAGACCATGTAAAACTGTCGTGTCACTTTTTCAAGAATTCAACTAAGTCGGCTCTTAGTTTGGTATTTAAGTCGGCTCCAATCAATGCCTTGTGATATGTAAATTGAGGGTGAATCTGGACCTCGTCGAGCTCTTCTAGATTTGGTAGAGTCGGCTCCTGAACACGAGGCCCAGCCTGTAATTGCTATGATGACTCAACTTTCGCCTTCAAAGTCTTCTGGTAGCAGCTTTTTGATGCAAATGTATCACCTTTAACTTCTTGAACACCCTACTTGGTTGGGAATTTTATAACTTGATGGTAGGTGGATGAGACCGCCCTCATGTCGTGAATCCAAGGTCTGCCCATGATTAGATTGTAGGCCGATGGGCTATCCAAGACTAAGAACGTGGTCATTTTGTTGACTCTGCTACGTAGACTGGGAGCGATATTTCCCCCATTGTGAATTTTTACTCCCCACTAAACCCAATTAGTACTGTCGTCTGCATGTTTATCTTATCCAACTCGGCTCCCATATCCGCAAGGACTGTAGCGAAAATATATTGGTCGAGGAACCTGTGTCGACCAGTACTCATTTGATCATAAAGTTTGCCACCTGCAAGAAAATGACCAAAGCGTCGTGATGTGGATTTAAGATGTGCGAATCCCCGTCGTCTGGAAACTCTATTGTCAGATTAGTGAACATTTTCTCCACTGACATTGTAGTATGCGAGACATCACTAGCCAAAGCTCTCGAATGTCGTTTAGCTGCCGAGTATGACGTTCCACTAATTCCTGATCCTCCTGAAATAACATTGACAGTGTTATTAATTGGAGGTGGTGGGGTTGGAATTTCTCATTGACCATCTTTCTCGTCCCTTCGCGCCAAGGTTGTTTTCCCATTCTCAGTGAGCAAATCCCTCAGGAACCCTTTGTTCAATAATTCAAGAACCTCTAACCTCAAAGCTACAGATTCCGCTGTCGTATAACCGTAGTCTCTATGGAATTCACACCACTTCCTAATGTCTTTTTTGGTTGGATTGTCTCTGGAACGTGGATGCCATTTCACTTCACTTCCCATCTTCTTGAGTACGAAGACCAATTCCCCAGGAGAAATTGTAAAGTTGTAGTCTGGGAGCCTGGGTTTGCTGGCTGGCATCTCCTCTTGATCTTTGTACGGCCTTGGTCGTTTGTCAATATCTTTGTAGAAAGGTCTTCGCTCTCCTCTTGGTTGGTTCCTCATTTCCTTGTGAGAGTGAATATTCATATCAGGTCACCTGGGAGCACCGGGCCTTCTGTCCACTCGTGTATTCGTTACATCTTCCATTCTCTTGTTTCTTTTATCTTCTTCTTATCTTATTTCTACTTGGGCCCACGCCATGACCTGGTCCATGGTGTAGCATCATAATTTCGTCAATTTCTTATAGAGTCCACTGTCATATAGTAGTCTGTTTCAAAAGGCTTCTACCGCAGTGGGCTGGTGGAGATCTGGGATAGTAATTCTCTCCCGGTTGAACCGAGATACGTAGCTCCGTAGCTACTCTCCTCTTCTCTGCTGGATGGAATTGAGATCATCGGAGGTCTTCTCTAATTTGCAAAAACTTGCAAAATATGCACGAACTTGTCTGCCAGCTGCTGGTAGGACTCGATTGACCTGTAGGGCAGGTTAATAACCAAGAAAGGGCTGGCCCTGCCAATGTTTCCCCAAAGCATCTACACATTCTAGCTTGCCACTGGCTTGGGGACAAGCCGGTTGACATCATCTTATACTTGTAATGTATTACGTGGTCATCTGGATCAGTGGACCAATCATATTGCTTCATTTCGGGTGGGCTGAATTTTCGAGGCAACTCAACAGCTACTATTGACTCCACGAACGGGGTATCGGAAATTGCTCCAACTCTGCTCTTCCTAATTGGCAGCCTTACTCCAGGTAGTCTGGACATAATCGCTTCCTTGAATTCAATCATCTCTCTTCTCATTGAGCTAGAAATTTGATGGGTTGGATCGACAGAAGAGTTCGGGTCACGTGAAGTTGACTGGTGATTGTTGTTTGGCCCATCCGACATGGGCGGGACTGTTGGATTGATTCGGTCGTCTGGATCGCTGGTTTGAACTTGAGTGTTATGCCGGGGAGTGGATGACAACTGCTCCAGCTTTTTCTGTAGGCTTTCGTTGGAATTTCGCATTGTCAGATTCTCCTCTTCAAGGGCTTCCAGTCGTTCTTGGAGCATGGCAAGTTGTGTAGTCATGGGATTCGGGGTTTGTTCATCGCTCGAGGCTTTTTCCAGTTGCTTGTAGAAGTGTTTAGTTTTTGCAAAAATCCGCTCGGTAGCCCCACGGTGGGCGCCAAATTATGGACGTTGATTTCGGTTGAGGTCTACAATCGAGAATGGGTTGAGGGGCACGAGCGAACCTGCAAAATAAGAGTATAGCGAAAGAGGAGGTTACTGCCCACCGGTGTGGTGGAAGCCGTAGGCACTCCGACGCTCAAGTTAGCCCAAATATGAATTAGCCAAAGGTGAATGGATTAAGGTTTTAAGATACCTCAACCGCTCATTGATTGCCGTGAGGGCGGAGTATTATGTTTTATCTGATGATAGGTGTAGTGTGTTCCCTCCTTTTCATTCATTTGCTCATCTTTTTATAGGTTCCCTGATGTGGGGTCTTTCTTCTGCCCGTTTGGAGTAGTTGTAACTGGTGACTTAATTCTGATGATTTATGTCTGGCAACTGACGATTCGTTTGTCTATCTTCTGAAACCGTCGACTTTATGATGTTTATGAATTCTGATTCTTCTCTTGATATGATAACTGGTGTCTGTTGGCTCCCTTGATGTTGATGGGCTTGGGCCTATGAGGCCTATTTGTCTGATATTTTTGCCTATGGGCTGGACTCCCTAATGGGCTCCAGGTTTGGTGGTTGGCCCTGGGGTAAATATCGATTTTATCCTTAGGCCCAATTTTGGCCCGTACAAACTTCAATAGTAGAAAGAACATAACAAAATGATACTAAGGAAGTTAGAAACAATTTCTATGTTGAAGGTTTAAAGAAAACACTTACAAAAACTAGATTTTCCAAGCCTTTTTCTCTTTGGCCTTCAATCTTGCTCTCAACTCTTTTGAGTTTTTTTTGTATGTTTTAAACTTATGAAACCCTAAAAAAATGAAACAAACAATATATACTCACAAAATTGGTCATGGCCGAAAATTGTAGGCATATATAATATCTAGATATTTTTTTGTTTCACTTAAATGCTTTATCAACTTGTTTACTTTATCATTTAACTATTTAAAGCTTATTCAACAAGTCAAGTAAAGCATCTATGAGTCATTAAATAAAATATCATAACATTAGATATTTATATTTTTAATTAATTTAATTAATTAATTATTTAACAATTAAATAATTATTTAATACAAATATATTAAATATATATATTATATTACATTAAATATCAAATACATATATATATTTATAATATTAGTCAAATATCTCAATTTGACAATTAATTAATGTGTATTTGAATTAATCTAACATTAAATGCAAATACACAAAAATTAAGGAAATGACTATCGGGTCCCAACACATGTATTTTGCGTTTAACCTTTAAACGACTTTATACATAATCAATATTATTTATAATTATTGCCCTAGTGCTCTACAAGTATATTTCATTAGTGAGACTTTCTAGATTCAGGCATAAATTATAACGATCACAGGTAAACTCGCTGAATCATACAAGTCGATGTCAATGTATAATTCCTCCGTCACAGGTATCCGGATAAATCCCAGAGATATAGATGTAAACGTTAAATATCTATAGGGATTATCCAGTCGACTATTCTATTAGCAATCTCAAAAAGAACATTTAGAACTAACTTCTAAAATGTACCACGGGCCCATGGTTTTTATCTGATTGCTAATCCTATGGACTACCTATGCTCTGATACACAGAACTGACGGATCCTATCTCGATACACATAGGACACCCTGAGGATCTATCTACACCCAACGAACAGGCGGAGGTATGATCTTAATAGATCGGTGACGTGACTGCCATCTAAGTGTAGAAGATGTCTCTTGCGCCCACAGTGGTATCTCAAGTCGAAGAATCACAAGTGCTACTCAACCGATAAGATTCTTATTGACGTTGGTGTACCATCCATTAAGAATCTTCGGTGAGTCGTTCAGTGTTTATCCGCTATAAACACCTACATGTCTATACTAGTCTCCAAGACTTATGGTTCATTGAGAAACCATTGGAATCATATATTCCAGTATATGACATGTACCGGTCTCAACGGGTTTACTATACTGACCAAGTAGTGTAAACCTTGACCAGGAACTGTCTGAGAATGACAACGTCATGATACAACTCAATGTCAGTTGCGGCGCTTTTGCAACTGCACCATGACTAGTCATTCTACGGTCATTACATTTTTACCATATTAAAAGATACATTATATTATAGAAACTGCATATATTATTCAAAATAATAACGTTTTACAGAAGTATTCATAAAGAAATACAACCGGGAATTGGCGCTCTGAGCACCAACCCCAACAAAAACTCTCACTTACTCTAGTGCCAATAACGATTGTATCTAATACCCATCAACTCCACGTGTTTATCAAACAACTTCGGAGGTATGGCCTTCGTCAGCTGGTCTGCTACATTATCTTCACTCAGTACCTTGCGCACGACAATATCCCCTCGCGACACAATCTCTCGAATTATGTGGTACTTGCGTTCCACATGCTTCGACTTCTGATGCGCCATCGGTTCCTTTGCTTGCGCAATGGCTCCAGTATTATCACAGTATAACGGAATCACATTCTCGATACTTGGGACAACTCCCAATTTTATGACAAAGTTCTTTATCCACACAGCCTATTTGGCAGCTTTAGAAGCTTCAATATATTCCGCCTCAGTGGTGGAATCTGCTGTTGATCCCTGTTTGGAACTCTTCCAACAAAATGCACCTCTGTTAAGGGTAAATACGAATCCAGATGTAGACTTTCTATCATCGGGATCCGATTGGAAATCGGAATCCGTATACCCGTTAACTTGCAATTCGTTTCCTCCATAAATTATTAACTTATCCTTAGTACCTTTAAGATACTTGAGGATATGTTTAATGGTCATCCAATGGTCATTGTCTGGATTGGACTGATATCTACTAGTTACGCTAACGGCGAAACTGATATCAGGCCTTGTACATAACATGGCATACATTATGCTACCCAAACATGAAGCATAAGGTTGGTTAGACATTCCAACATTCTCATCTTCTGTTTGTGGACTCATCTTCTGTGAAAGGTGAATCACATGTCTGAACGGTATGTTTGATGTCTTACAGTTACCAAAATTATACCGTTCCAAGATCTTATCTATGTACGTTGATTGGGATAACCCAATCAGCCTCATTTGTCTATCTCTATAGATTTTTATCCCTAAAACATAAGAAGCTTCTCCCAGGTCCTTCATGGAGAAATTCTTACAGAGGTACACTTTGACGCTTTGTAACATACCTAAATCATTCCCAATGATTAGGATGTCATCAACATATAGGACTAAAAATATGACCATGCTCCCACTGGCCTTCTGATACACACAGGATTCTTCTGAATTCTTGAGAAAACCAGACGATCTAATAATCTCGTCGAATCGAAGATTCCAACTTCATGAAGCTTGTTTAAGTCCATAAATGGACTTCTTAAGCTTACGTACCATACCTGAGCTTTCGCTGGATGAAAAACCTTCCGGCTGTTCCATATAGATTTATTCATCAAGAAATCCATTTAGAAAAGCCGTTTGACATCCATTTGCCAAATCTCGTAGTCATGATATGCAGCTATAGAAAGCAAAATCCGAATAGACTTAAGCATTGCTACTGGCGAAAAAGTTTCATCGTAGTCGACGCCAGGTCGCTGCTTGTAACTTTTTGCAACCAGTTGGGCCTTGTAAGTTTCAACCTTATCGTAAGGCTTGTGCTTCCTTTTGTAAACCCATTTACAACCGATTGGAACAATTCCTTTGGGAAGCGGAACCAAGTCCCAAACTTGATTCTCATGCATTGAGTCTAACTCGGATTTCATGGCACTTTGCCATTTCACGGAGTAGATGTCCAACATCGATTCTCTATAGGTGAAAGGATCAGTCTCTTCAACTAAGAGAACATCTAGACTCTTTTCTTGTA
Source organism: Zanthoxylum bungeanum (assembly GCA_019454045.1). NCBI lineage: Eukaryota > Viridiplantae > Streptophyta > Magnoliopsida > Sapindales > Rutaceae > Zanthoxylum > Zanthoxylum bungeanum. Next base: position 70,377 of record SKCR01040120.1, on the reverse strand, counting down.
TCAAATACAAGCGTTCAGGAGGTCTAGATACCCTTTCTGACCTACGGAGTGTATGTGTTGAAGGTCTTTCATCTACTTGAACTTCAGGTTCCTCCGTTGGTTCGTTGTTTTCAGGTTGGCCTTCATCAAGTTCAACCTGTCTATGATTACCACTTTCTGACAAAAAATCTACTTCTAGAAATTTTGCGAAGCGAGCTACGAACACATTTCGATGCTCAGTATCATAGAACATATATCTCATCGTATTCGAAGGATATCCGACAAACCTAAACTTTTGCCATCGTGGAGAAAGCTTTTCTTGCTGAGTCACCCTGACATAGGTAGGACAACCCTAAACCTTAATGTAACTAAGATTTGGTCTCCTACCGAACCATATCTCATACGGAGTCGTCGGAACACCTTTTGAAGGAATCTTATTCAAAAGAAGTGCAGTTGTTAAAAGAGAGTAGCCCCATAAGTAATAGGGCAAATCTATGAAACTCAACATCGATCGAACCATATCCAATAAAGTCTGATTTCTCCTCTCAGATACTTTATTGTGCTGTGGAGTACCTGGAGGAGTATATTGAGCGAGAATCTCATTCTCCTTCATATAATCCATGAACTAACCACTCATATATTCACTGCCTCGATCAGATCGAAGGCATTTAATATATTGACCAGTTTATTTTTCTACATCATTTCGGAACACTTTGAACAAAATGGATCAAAATACAATTACTTGAAAATTTGGGGTGCTCACGGCAATTACTCAAAAATTGGGAATTTGTATGAAATCTGATTTTGATGCATTAGATGTGTTGAAAAATATTTTAGAAATGATTTAGAATCATCCAAAATTATATTTGATAATTTTTTGGGCTAAAATAATCAATTTACAAAGTTTTGGGGCAATTCGGTAATTACCAAGAAATTTGATCTCTTGTGTAATTTTTCAGAATTTGATAATTGGATAATTAAATAAATAAGTTTATTTAATTGATCCGAGAAAAAAATTTGAAATCGGAAAATTTTGATTTTCCGTGATTCCGCTGTGTTACCGATATTCCCCCTTAAAACCCCTACAATATGTACGCAATTCGGCCACCTCCGAATTCGCGAAGAACACGAACGACCTTTCTGAACTATACAAGTCGAGGTCATCACATATGTTTAACAATCCCTCCGTCGTAGGCTATCTGAGTTATGTTTAGGAAACATAGAATATACCGTCAAGTTTCGAAGGCGCACATCTCATGTCGACATGTCCACGAATCTTTACAACTGATGCGATCCACCCTAGGTGATCGGCTTTGGCCAAAGTCTTTAAGAATCATGATTTTACTCACATGGATACCTAAACCCCTTATGGTACACATACGGGCCGACGGATCCTATCTTGCTTCGCACTTGATTACTATGTGCATCGGTCCACACCCAACGAACATCTAGAGGCCAGACCAAGAAAGGTTTCTGACATACATGACATCTAAGTGTGGAGGATCTCACACAAAATCAATGCTATCCTATAGTCAAATGATTACATATGCTACTCGACTCGAGGAGATTCCTATAGACGGTGGTGTGTACATCCAACTATTAGGAATCACCAATGAGTCATTTAGTATTTGCTCCAACGAATACCCACATGTCTATACGAGTTTCCAAAACTCATGGTACATCGCGTTAAACCATTGGAACTCCAATTCCAATATACGACATGTGCTAGTCTTCTAGGTTATAGGAATTCGACCGTATTCCAAAACCAACGACTATGAATATTTACTTTAAGAATAGTTTACACCTAGTGTCAAGACTATTCTAAGGTCGATGACATTCTTACCATATCGATACATCAATTTAATACGCGTAATGACAATACTATTAATAAATATGAAATGAAAAATGTAGTTATTTTATTAATAAATAATAAAATGTACAAATCGGATTGGCACTCCAAGCACCAACTCCATCAATAAATTATCGAGGGATCGATAACTTTTATATTACTTGAGTGATACATGCGTTGGCATAACGTGTGAAAATCACCATCAATATCTTATGTTAACTCATTAACAAAAATTGAAACTGAAATTGAAATGATAATAATAATATCTGGCCCAAATATCAACCGCTCACCAATTATGAATTTCTGCAAAAGATGGACAAAAATGTAGAATCAAAATCCCAAAAAAAATCAAACGACAATAAGTCATGTTGATGGTGTTTTCAGGCACTATAGCATTTAAAATAGCAGGACAAGGATAGAAGAGTAATTCCCTGACTGGTTGAGATCATCAAAGTCGACCCGACCATAACATGTGAAGACCGACCACTTTGGTTCGGATAACCGATCACTATAAAGTCGGCAGAAACACTCTCAGCATAAAAGACTGTCATGACCGACCTCATGAAGACCGACCAGACGGCGAGACGCATTCAAGATGACGACACCCTATTCTTGCGGATAAGATAAACAAAGTATCCTACTATCACAAGGAGACAGAGTCAGAATCCGAAAAGGAATAAGAAAAGAGAATGGAGAATCAGGCTAGGAATCCTTGCAAGAAGAGAAGATAAGTTCAAATAGGATTTCTTATGCAAATAGGAGTCTGATTTCTGTATTATTATAAATAGGAGGGCAAAGTATGTGTAAAGGACATCATAAAAATCATAAAAGAATTAGTGATCTGAATCTTCAAGCTCTGACTTGTAGAGACCCGAGAAGAGTGTTTTAAGTAATAAAAGTACCATCTTTTTTGTGACCGTGGACGTAGGTCGGATCCAAATCCACCGAACCACGTTAAATCTCCTTGTCGATTGGTGTGTTATTTATCTTTTGCTAAATTTACCTTTGGTCCCCCATAACCAAACAAATTCACTATTGAGGGAGGATTTCTTCGGGAGTGATATTCCAATATTACCCTGAGACCAAAATCAGCCGTCAACAAGTCATTAAGAATTGAAGGATGCAGCAAGAAATATAAGAGAGAGAGAAAATGAAAGCCAAAAGAACAACAGAGCTGTAATTGAAATTGAAATTGAATATCAAAGCGGAAAATATTCAATTTGGCGACGATATTTTCATCGGTAATTATATTGTCAATAATATTTTTATCTATAGATTAATTCCGTTGAAAAATTATTTTCTGGTGCTTTTTTATTATTTATTGATAGAATATTTATTCAATACTTAAATAATTTAAGTCAGAAAGAGAGGAGGGCGCCGACCCAAGTAAACCATGTGGTCAGGGAAGATGCATACATTCCCCTAAAGAAACCACTGGGACAAATTGTCATGGAGATCCAGGGGAAAGGCCTCTTAGTGGAACCCGACCAAAGGAGATTCCCCCCGGATAAAAGGAACCAAAAGGCTTATTGTGTACACCACAACTCCAAAGGACATGCAACAGACGGATGTAAAGATCTGCGAGAACAAATGGAAGATCTAGCACGAAAAGGGTATCTAAACAAATACATTGACCACGAGGTCATGACAGCCAGACAAAGAGCACGTGGTCGCCAAATCAATATCATCGCAGGAGGAAGAACACTGGCCGGAAACTCTAACCGGTCAAGGAAAGATTACATCAGAACCCGAGGACCAGATGTCTTAGAAACAGAGCAGGTCGCAGGGCTACAGGGAGGCCGATCGGTACCAATAATGTTCACTGATGAGGATACCCGAGGAGTAAGTTTCCCTCATGACGATGCATTGATAATCAAGGCAGTCATCAGCGGGTCGGAGGTAGACAGAATCTTAGTGGACCCCGGGAGCGCGGTTGATATAATTTCCAGAGAAGCACTGGACGACCTAGGGGTAGAATATGCAACCCTGACCAACAATAGCACTCCCTTATACGGTTTCGGAGGATCAGCCGTCATCCCACTAGGAAGAATACAGTTGGCGATAACTGTCGGGACACATCCTCGGACCCGGACGATCATGACAGACTTCACTGTAGTAGACTGCATGAGCAGTTACCAGGCCATCGTCGGATGACCCTTCATGATGAAAACAAAAGCCGCGATGTCCTGCTACCACCTGAAACTGAAATTCCCCACTCGGGAGGGGATTGGAATTGTGTGCGGAAGCCAGAAAACAGCTCGCAACTCTCTCAAGAGAAACTCTTTGCATCACAGAAGACAACCGAAAACGACAAAGGAACCAGGGAGAAGAAGAAGGCAGAAGCCCAGGCGTCTGGCCAAACAAAAATGCCCGACTCGCTGCAGCTGAGGAAACCGAGGAGATAGAACTTTACGGGATAGGAAAAAGTATAAAGATAGGGGGAGGCCTGAGCGAGTCCATACGACAAGATCTTCTAGAATGCCTGAAGGGATACCCGGACGTCTTTACCTGGGGATACAATGACATGCCGGGGATCGACCCGAAATTCATCAATCACCGCCTAGCAGTAGACTCATCTCGCAAGCCGGTCAGGCAAAAGAGAAGGAACTTCAATCAAAAGAGGAGTAAAGCAATAGCAGCCGAGGTCGAGAAGCTACTAAAGGCGGGTCTCATCAGGGAAGCAAGGTACCCGGATTGGGTATCAAACGTGGTATTGGTCAGGAAGAACAATGGCAAGTGGCGAATGTGTGTCGATTTCACCGACTTAAACAAGGCGTGCCCAAAAGACAGCTTTCCTTTACCGAACATAGACCAGCTAGTAGACACCACAGCCTGTCAAGGCTTACTGAGCTTCATGGATGCTTTCTCCGGATACAACCAGGTCAAAATGTGCCCGGCGGACGAAGAGAAGACAACCTTCATCACAGATCAGGGGCTTTACTGCTATAAAGTGATGCCCTTCGGGCTAAAAAATGCTGGGGCAACTTTCCAAAGGTTGGTAAACAAAGTTTTCAAACCACTCATCGGCATTACAATGCTGGTTTATGTCGATGACATGATAACAATGTCAAAAGAATCAAACAACCACATGGACGACCTAAAAAGGACCTTCGAGCTTCTAAGAAAACACAACCTGAAGCTCAATCCGGAAAAATGTACCTTCGGGGTAGCTTCAGGGAAGTTTTTAGGCTACATGGTAAGTGCCCGAGGAATTGAAGCAAACGCACAGAAGATCCAGGCAATACTGGCCCTAAAGTCTCCCAAAACGGTAAAAGAAGTACAGAGTCTGACAGGTAGAGTGGCCGCGCTCAACCGGTTCATATCACGAGCAACTGACAAATGCCACCATTTCTTCAAAGTAATCCAAAAAGCAAAAAAGGATGTCGACTGGACGACAGAGTGCGAAGAAGCCTTCCAACAGTTGAAACAGTATCTGGTGCAGCCCCCACTCCTGGCTAAACCACTCCCAGGTGAAACATTATATCTATATCTGGCTGTTTCGGACCGAGCAGTGAGTTCAGTACTGATACGGGAAACCGACAAGATCCAGAAGCCTGTCTACTATATCAGCAAAGCCCTCTTAGACGCTGAAACCCGGTATCTAGTACACGAACTAGTCGCCCTTTCACTGGTTACGGCAGCTCGAAAATTACGGCCTTACTTCCAGGCCCATCCTATCAGGGTATACACCGGCCACCCCTAAAACAAATTCTGCAGCGGCCAGAGGTTTCCGGTAGATTAGTAAAGTGGTCGATAGAACTAAGTGAACATGACATCGCCTATCTCCCAAGAGCAGCAGTAAAGGGACAAGCCTTGGCAGATTTTGTCGCCGAATGTACCGACCCCCAGACCCTGACTATAGACGAGGACAAATGGGAAATGTCCGTAGACGGTTCGGCCAGCACACAAGGCAATGGGGCGGGAGTCATCCTAAAAAGCGACAAAGGAGAAGAAATCACTCGCCCTGAAATTCGCTTTCATAGCAACCAACAATGAAGCAGAGTATGAAGCAATACTGGGTGGTTTGAGACTATGCACGGTGCTAGGGATCCAAAATGTGGTAGTAAGGAGTGACTCGCAATTAGCCGTTCAGCAACTAAACGGAGCATTTCAAGCAAAAGAGCCTAGCATGATGGCCTATCTGACCGAAGTACGAAAGTTAACCGGGAAGATGGGGGATGTACGTTTCGAACAAATCCCCGAGAGGACAATTGTGAGGCAGATTCCCTGGCACGGCTCGCCTCTTCAACAAAAACCGAGCACCCCAGGATAATCCATTTGATTTACATCCGGGAAAGGAGCGTGGGAGAATCCAAAGTAGAATTTCTAGATAAAGAAAGTCAAGCATCATGGATGCAGCCCATTAGAAAATACTTGGAAATGAGAGAAACACCAGAGGACAAAACAGAGGCCAGAAAGTTAAGGTACAAAAGTACCAAGTTCTCCCTAATTAACGGGGTACTTTACCGACGGGGTTACTCAGTCCCCCTCTTAAGATGTCTTGCCGAAGAGGAGGCAAATTATGTGCTCAGAGAAATACATACGGGCATCTGCGGAAGCCACGCCGGAGGTCGCTCAATTGCTTTCAAAGCCTTAAGACAAGGTTTTTACTGGACCGACCATGCACCAGGACGGCATAGAAGTGGCCCGCAGGTGCGAAGGATGTCAGAGAAACGCAAACCTCCACCACCAACCAGCAGAACAGTTGACCACGCTACTCAGTCCCTGGTCGTTCGCCCAGTGGGGACTGGACATCATTGGACCAATGCCGCAAGGGAAAGGACATGCGAAGTATGCCATCGTGGCCATAGACTATTTCACCAAATGGGTGGAGGCAGAGCCATTATCCACCATAACGGAGAAAAAGGCCACTGAATTCCTGAGGAAAAATATCGTCTGCCGGTTCGGGATCCCCCGAGCTGTCATTACTGACAACGGGAAGCAGTTTGACAGCAAAGGTTTCAGAAAACTTTGCGAGGACCTCCAGATCGCCCTAAAGTTCGCCACACCAGCCCATCCCAAGTCAAACGGAAAAGTCGAGGCGACCAACAAAACCATCAAAGCTAACCTGAAAGCTCGGCTCGGATCCAGCAAAGGCCTATGGGTCGAGGAACTATCGGAAGTACTATGGGCACACCGGATAACCTATAAAGACTCCACGGGAGAAACCACGTTCTCTTTAGCATACGGATATGAAGCTGTCATCCCGGCAGAAATCGGGGTGACCTCCCACAGGGTTCAGCACTACGAGAGTAAACAAAATGAAGGACTTATCAGAAACCACCTCGACCTGATCGAAGAAAAGAGAGAGAGGTCGGCCATGAAAACAGCAATCTACCAACAGAGGATGGCCCGTTTTTACAATAAAAGGATTCGGACACGCACCTTCGTCCCAGGCGACCTAGTACTAAGAAAGGTCACCCTAAATACTCGAAAGCCAGAGGAGGGCTCCCTGGGCGCCAAATGGGAAGGGCCCTACAAGGTGATAAAAGTGGTGAAACCGGGAGTGTACATCTTAGAGCGACTGGACGGCACAAGATTAAAAAAGCCATGGAACGCTGAGATGTTAAGGAAATACTTCCAGTAAACTTTCCTTTCCTCCTATCCGCTTACGGCAAACAAATAAGGGACAGAAATTCAAACATAAAGCCTCTCTCAATGACCCCCAGAGAGTTGTAAGAAGGGCAGTTTGTCCCCGAGCATTAATAAAAAAGCTTTCTTTTTTTCAAACATTCTCAAATCAAAACTTTAGAAAACCATATTCAAAAAAACTCGGGGACATGCTCATGACAACGACACAAAGTTAAAGAGCACAAAACTCGCAACCGCCCGACCACAGATACCACCACAAAAATGCACAGTCACACCAGAATCATCCGACTCCATACAAAAAAAGGGGGGAAGCACAGAGAGTATGGAACTTTGAGAAAGCACAACATAAGGAAGAAAATACCCTTAATATTTCAATCGGCTCGGGGCTGGATTACGTTCCGCCGAGGCCTCTTCATTAATCGGCTCGGGGCTGGATTACGTTCCGCCGATGCCTCTTCATTAATCGGCTCGGGGCTGGATTACGTTCCGCCGAGGCCTCTTCATTAATCGGCTCGGGGCTGGATTACGTTCCGCCGAGGCCTCTTCATTAATCGGCTCGGGGCTGGATTACGTTCCGCCAAGGCCTCTTCATCGGCTCGGGGCTGGATTTCGTTCCGCCGAGGCCGTTTTCGGCTCGGGGTCGGGTTACGTCCCACCGAGTCAATACTCATTGGACTGGGGACGAAACATTCCCCCATAACCAAATATCTCTTTAGCTCGGGGTCCTCAGGGACATACTCGATGCATAGAATCCGTGAGAAGCATAGCACGGGGAGGGATGATACCCCTGTGGCGATTGGACTGGGGACGTAACATTCCCCCGGGTCCAAGTGCCTTTCTCAGCTCGGGGTCGGGTTACGTCCACCGAGTCAAACTCTTTCGATTGGGGAGGAAATATTCCCCCAGAATCTAAGTCCATTACTCAGCTCGGGGTCAGGTTATACCCCTCCGGGTCATGATGACCCCTGAAGGGTCTCGAAATTGTTCGGACAACAGGAAAAGAAAAAAAAGGAGAGAAATAAAAAAGAGACACAAAATAAACATAAATATATATGTGTGTATGTCAAAATACAAATTGTAATGTTATTACAAAAAGTTAAAGTGTACACAGGGCCCCGGTCGGGTTACCCTTTCTCATTCAGCCCGCGCAGGGAGGGGGATTTCTTCCTCAGCTCGCTCAGACAACGGAAGGATTGGCTCGGCCTCAGGAGGAAAAAAAGCTGCTTCATCCTCGGCAGCATGGGAGACCTCTGCTTCAGGGATAGGGGGAGGGATCTCAAGGCAGTCCTCGCCTGCGGCAGGAACCTCAGGTCGTCCTTCATGGGGAGCCTCAGAAGCCGGAACAATCGAAACCGGGGCGGGATCCACCACCTCCTCGGAAGGAGGAGGAAGCCACTTCCGAAACTCCTCATCATCTATGTCCCCCTTGCAAAAACTGATGGCCGCATGAATAGGGTCCATGTTCAGACTGGGCAGCACCATCGGTATCAGATCAGCACAATCACTAACCCCCTCAAGGCGGATGGCCTCCTTCTCGGCCTCAAGATCGGCCTCTCTCTCCTCAAGCTCGGCCTCTTTCCTCTCAAAGTCATCCCGGGCCCGCGCCATTTGTTCTTCATTGGCCTTCAATTTTGTTTCAACACTGGCCACTTTGGCCTTCAAAACGCCAATTTCAGATTGGACGGTCTTCAAATCCTCCCGAGCATTGTCAGCAAGCTTTCGCTCCAGCGCAGCAGCAGCCTTAAGAGCCTTATTAATTTTGAAGTTCTCAATGGCAGTCGACTCAAGGTTCTGAATCACCCCCTCCCGATCAGCCAATTTAGCCTCCACTTCTGTAAGGCGATTCTGAAGTCTCTGGGCCTGACCACCCTCGGACAATAGACTCAGAAGGAGGTCCTTATTCTTCGCCATGAGGTAAGTAGCCTGCACAAAAATAAAAAGAGGAGTCAAGATACGATATGAAGAAAACCGAGAACCGAAGTTAGAAAAAGGAAGAATAAAACTACCTTTGCCATTTGAGAGCTCATCTCGGTCACTACAGCTTCGGGAGAGATATCCTCATATCTCGAGACCTCCCCCGGGGGAATGACCTCAGCCAGTTCTTAAAAAGCCGGTACTAGATGTGAGGTAGCCTCCCGGATGCTCTCTCCCAAATCATCCACCCCGAGGATTACTGAACCCTTTTGCTTCTTGGAGGAGCCCACAGATGATTTTTTCCCCCGGCGGACATCTTTCTTCTTGCCCGGGACAGGCTCCTCCTCCTCCAACTCAGCCTCCTCGGCCCCAATTGACGCCTCCTTTTCCGCAAAGGCTTCGGCGGACTGATGAGACGAGCAGACCCTGACGACGGCGCACCAGGAGAAGATAGACCCCGAGCAGCCGGCCGAACTTTCCCTTGAGACGCCCCCTCAGCCCCAGCAGGGTCAGGTTGTGCCCGGGAAGTTCCAGTTTCCGCATGACCGGCCTTCTTTATAGTACCGGCCAACTTCTCAAGAAACTTAGGCCTCTTCGACATACCTACAAAAAAGAAGGAAAATAAAATCAGAACCCGAGCACATAAACAAAGACGTCAAGCACATGATAAACAAAATCAGCCGGCAGACATCTACCTATCCGACCCGAGACCTCTGGAGGGACGGTCCGAGTAAGGCCCGACTCAACAAAGGCCGCATCATTGACCAACTTCCTCCAGTGGGCAGCATACCCCCGAGCCCAATGTACCCGCCTCCGAACCTGACGAGAAACCTTGGGAGCATCTCGCCAACAAGCTGGGAGGAACCAGAGAAGTTAAAAACCTAAGAAACTAGGAACGGGAATAAAGAAAGAAAGAAGGGGTATTAAACTCCTAACCTCCAGCCCTGAAGATGTCCGGAACCGAGATGTCCTCCTCAAACGATCTCAGGACCCGACCCCAATCCCCAGTAGCCCAGAACCAAAGGTCCTTGAAATTCTTGTTTGAGTCGGGGAGTTTCTGGACAAGGTTGGACGAGCTATCATAAGCAGAGAGGTAATTCCAACCATAGTGAGTCTTTGGGTTGGACTTCAAACGGTATAACCTCTTCACCTCTTCCAAGCAAGGTACGCCTAAACCTGCCCGATGCCAAACCACATATATGCCGGCCAGAATCCTCCAACTATTTAAGCTCAATTGTCAAGGGGCAATCTCCATCTCAGCCAGCATCCAAACAAAATAACGTTGCATCGGCAGCCGTAGCCCACACTCAAAAAAAGCAGGAAGAAGTGCCACCGAGCCCTCATCAGGTTGACTAGCACGATCCATCGGGCCGGGAACTTCAAGGGCAATATCTATCGGGATGTCGTATCGTTGCCGCAACAGCGTCAGATCATCCTCAGTTATTTTGGAGGGGCGGTTCATATCCAGAGCCGACGACCCAAGTTCACCAGGCTCTGGGTCCTTCCGAGGAACCCTCTGATGGTAGGAGTCTTGTTCGATCTCGGAGGGAGTAGGGTGGTAGTGTCAAGGTCTTCTACACTAGGTGCCCCAGAGCCCGAGGAGAGCTCCTCAGCAGGGGGAGTTGAGATTTTAGCAGGCTTTTCAGGGGGGAGGAGCCGCTTTCAGACATCTCTGACACCCAGAAAAACAAAGAAGGAATGGGAAGTCAGTCTATGGCTACAAGAAACTACTCACGGTTTCCATGTTAGCTAAACAGGTGGTCTCTAAAGTGCCCTAAAGCAGAACCCAGCAAACCATAAATCTTTTCCTAGCAAACACAGACTCGTAAAACACAAAAAAAGAGAAGAGACCGTTCAGAGGACTTACTTGTTCTTCTCGGAAAAAGCAGGAGGTTGTGCAGTACGGTTATACCCGTTCCTTATGTTCACAGCAAAGAAAAAGAAAAAGCACACGGTTGAACTTCGAGAGCTCGGAGTTGGACGAATCACAGAGATGTTTTCAGAAAAGAAGAAGAAATTGCCGAAAAAGATGGAACAGTTAAAGCCTCGCCTTCTTATAGTCATGACAAAGACGCTCGTGACCGTTGGATCTGAAGGAAGAACCCGGATGAACGCCAGGTGTCAACTGCAAAGGAGGTCTCTCAAGTTTGAAACAGACGGCTGAGATCAGCCCACTGTGAAGACGCCTCTACACGGTCGATTCAACCCATTTTTGGCGGGAACCCGGCGGATGTTTAACAAATGTCGAACTCAGAAAAAACCCTAAAATTGATTTGACAGGCATTTAAGCGGACGTGACTGTTGCGTGTCTCAAGACAAAGCGCTTGAAAAGAGGCAACAAAGCATTTCTCGACCCCGGACCGACCTCCAACGGAGAAAAAAAGAAACATCATCTTTATGTAGTTCCCGGCACCAACTTGCACGCTTGTTGGAACCGAGAACTAGGGGACAGATGTTGATGGTGTTTTCAGACACTATAGCATTTAAAACAGCACGACGAGGACAGAAGAGTAATTCCCTGACTGGTTGAGATCATCAAAGCCGACCCGACCATAACATGTGAAGACCGACCACTTTGGTTCGGATAACCGATCACTATAAAGTCGGCAGAAACACTTTCAGCATAAAAGACTGTCATGACCGACCTCATGAAGACCGACCAGACAGCGAGACGCGTTCAAGATGACGACACCCTATTCTTGCGGATAAGATAAACAAAGTATCCTACTATCACAAGGAGACAGAGTCAGAATCCGAAAAGGAATAAGAAAAGAGAATGGAGAATCAGGCTAGGAATCCTTGCAAGAAGAGAAGATTAAGTTCAAATAGGATTTCTTATGCAAATAGGAGTCTGATTTCTGTATTATTATAAATAGGAGGGCAGAGTATGTGTAAAGGACATCATAAAAATCATAAAAGAATTAGTGATCTGAATCTTCAAGCTCTTGTTGTAAATTCCTCAAATTCATTAAATATGATATGTATATGTATTTATATATATTTGGAATTCCCAAGGGGTGTATGGGAGGTTACAATCCTTGGAGGGATGCAACCCACCCCAAGGGGTGCCCTATTGGCACCCCTCCATGCCTTATATAAGAAGGCTTTTATTCCAAATGAAAATACAGAAAATATACAATTAATATCCAAGAATGGAAAAGGCATTGTGTTTTGTTTTCTTTGTTTTGAGAGAGAGATCCACCATTTGGATCCAAGTTCATACACTTGTTAAGGAGTGCTCCTTGAACAAGAAGAATCCAAGTAATCCTGGGAGAACGTTGGCAAAACGAATCCGTAAAGCACCCGTGACGGAGCCAATAAGTTCTTAAGGACATAAATCATCTCGACTTGGACAATTCTGTGATCTCCTTTTTCTGGTTTGTTTTAATGGTTTTCTGGTTTTAGGGTTTCATGCATCTAGATCTACTTTTGTTGTTTTGATCTGTTTGATTGCAAGTTATATTACTGTTTGATGACACATATTTTACAACAATCTTAAGAACTTATTGCTTTAATGTTATTAGATAGTAATTCGCATGTTATGGTTTGAATATTTTCTGGAAAATACGAACTGTGCATGAAAAACCCGTAGGGCGTTCGAACGCCCGACGCACGCGAAGGCTAAATATTTGAACTTTCGTTAGAACGTTCGAACGCGTCTTCAAACGCAACTCGAACGCAAGCCTTCTGCCTTAGAACGTTCGAACGCGTCCTAAACGCTACTCGAACGTAAACTCTCTGGAATCGTTCCGTTCGAACGAGTTCACGAACGCTATACGAACGTGAACTCTCTGGAATCACATCGTTCGAACTCGTTATCAAACGCAACACGAACGCACACACACTGGACAGTCTCGTTCGAACGTAGATACGAACGTGACACTAACGACTTTGTCCTGTAAGTATAATAAACTGCAAACTTTAAATACATTAATCTTGGTAGTATAGATTTAAGTTATTATTAAGTTGTTCAATTATCACAAGCATACAACATAGTGATAAAGTTGAATTTGATTGGTTGTTGCATAATTGGTTGAGGATTTAAAGTGTAATAATACACAAGTAATTCCATCCAATCTTGATTGACATTTATATATCTACACTAATCGTATTAATTGTGCTATTGGAAAATTGAGATATTGAGATTGAATTGCTAAGAGGTTCTATTGAGAAAGTAGTTAAAGGATATTCATTTATTTACTTTTCATAAGAATTCTTGGTTGGAAATTCAAGGACTTGTGTGTATTGGTATTACTGTCCAATATAACAACAAGTGGATATTTGGTATATCACTTGAGACAAGATCATTTGTTGGTCGTTGAACAATTTGTCTTTTGAAGACATAGTGAACTCTGTTTGTTTCCAGTTATACATGATTAGCGGAAACATCACAGTACCGGTCTCTCATGGAGAAAAACCGGAGAAGTTTGGTAGGGCAAACTTCAAACAGTGGCAGAACAAAATGCTGTTCTACCTGACAACTCTCCAGTTGGCTAAATCTCTCAAAGATCCTCCGGGTCCTGTGGAGGGTGAATCTGAATTGGCCAAGGAAGAGCGAGAACAGACTTGGATGTCTGGAGACCTCTTATGCAAGAACTACATTTTGGGTGGTCTTGACAATACCCTGTACAATGTGTACCAAGGCATGACTTCTGCGAAGGTTCTCTGGGAATCTCTCGAGAAGAAGTACAAAACCGAAGATGCCGGACAAAAGAAATTTGTCGTGGGTAGGTTCCTGGACTACAAGATGGCAGTTTCAAGGACGGTGATGTCTCAGTTGGGTGAACAACAATAGATCATTCATGAAATATTGGATGATGGGATGAAACTATGTGAGACGTTTCAAGTTGCCACTATAATTGAAGAGTTGCCTCCATCATGGAAGGATTTCAGGAGCTATCTGCAACACAGAAAAGAAGCAGATGAGCCTTGAAGACCTTGGAGTTCGATTGAGAATCGAACAGGACAACATGATGTCCGAGAAGGCCAGCTACAAGACTATGAAGTCTAAGGCCAACATCTTTGAGGATGTAAATGGTAGCAAGAAAAGAAAGAACAGTGAAGCTGATTCTTCCTAAGCGAACAAGAAGTTCAATGGGAAGTGCTACAACTGTGAAAAGAGCGGTCATATGACAAAGGACTGCAGAAACAAGATATCTCAGGACAATGGCAGGATATATGAGGCCTATGTCACTGAAGATAAACAGTTAACTGATGAGATTTCAGAAATGAATCTCTCAACAGTGGTAACTGAGGCCAACTTGGTTGGGAACTCGAGAGGATGATGGGTAGACTCTGGGGCTACTCGTCATATCTGTGCTAATAGCAAGTGGTTGGACAAGACACAGTAGTTCTGAAAATGATATCCGGAACGGAGCTTACATATAATAATGTTTGCATGTTCCAGATATTCGGAAGAACTCGGTCTCGGGTTTGTATTTGTTTCTGACAAGATTGTATTGACCAGAAATGATGTCTATGTAGGAAAATGATACCTCGCTGAGGGTCTTTTCAATGACTGTCAATTGTGCTATTAATAAAGCTGAAACTTCTGCTTATATTATTGAGTCACAAAATGTATGGCATGAGAGGTTAGGACATGTTAATTATGAAACATTAATTAACATGGACCTTATACCTAAATTTGCATTGATAGCCAACATGAGTGTGAGGCATGTGTTGAAACAAAAATACATAGAACATCATAGAACGAAGTTCTGAACCCTTGGAACTTGTACACATTGACGTATGTGACATGAATTTTGTGCAAACAAGAGGCGGTAAAAAGTACTTTGTCACTTTTATCGATGAAAGCACATGATTCAGTTAAGTGTATTTGTTGAGGAGCATAGCTGAAGCTATTGAGAGCTTCATACACTGAGAACGAAGTTGCAAATCAACTTGGCAAGGAAATCAAAAGAATCAGGAGTGATAGAAGTGGTGAATACGTTTCATCATTCGGTGAATATTGTTCTGTGCACGGAATTATTCACGAAACCATTGCTCCGTATTCTCCTCAACAAAATGGGATTGCTGAGTGCAAAGACCGAACGTTGAAGGAAATGATGAATGCCATGTTGACTAGTTCTGGTTTACCTCAGAATTTGTGGGGGAAAGCCCTGCTTTCAGCGAACTACGTTCTGAACAAGCTTCCTCACAGAAGATTGGACAAGACACCATATGAGTTGTGGAAAGGTTATGTACCTTCCTACAAATATCTGAAAATGTGGGGGTGTCTTGCCAATTGCCAAGGTGATGGCTCCTGAACCTAAGAAGGTGGAATATGACCCAAAAATGTTGACTGTATATTCTTCGGATATGCTTGCAACAATAGTGCGTATCGATTCTTGGTACACAAGTATGAGATTCCTGACATCAATCTGAATGTGATGATTGAGTCAAGGAATGAAACATTTTGAAGAGACATTTCCTTGTAAGGAAAGACAAAGAAGAGAGTCTCTCAAAAGAACTGTTGATACTGTCAATGACAGTGATCAGATTGACCAAGAGTCAAATTAACATGGAAATGTTGAGGCAAATGAACCTAGACGTCGTCTAAGTCATTTGGACCCGATTCTCTGACATACTGGTTAGAAAATGAGCCTCAAAGCTATGAGAAAGCTATGTCTTCTACGGAGACACCTCTGTGGAAAGAGGCTACGAACAATGAGATTGATTCAATCCTACAGAACCATACTTGGGAGTTGGTTGATCTTCCACCAGGTTGTAAGCCACTGGGCTACAAATGGAAAGATGAAAATGGATGGATCAATAGATAAGTACAAGGCGATGTTTGTCATAAAAGATTATAGACAGAAAGAAGGCCTTGTTTACTTTGACACATATCCACCAGTGATTCGTATCACATCAGTAGAATGCTTATAGCCATAGCAGCTATATTTGGTCTTGAAATACATCAAAATGATGTAAAGACGTCATTCTTGAATGGTAAATTGGCTGAAGAGACTTACATGGAACAACCAGAAGGGTTTAATGTTCCTGGATAAGAACAGAAGGTGTGAAAACTTGTAAAGTCCTTATACGGATTAAAACAAGCACCTAGACAATGACATGAGAACATTGACAAATAGATGTTGTCAAGTGGGTTTAAAACCGATGAGTGTGATAAGTGTATATACACCAAATCAACTCAAGAATGATATGTCATTGTATGTCTCTATGTAGACGATATGCTGATAATTGGTAATAATCATGAATTGATTCAGTTTACCAAGACAGTGTTAACCAGCAAATTTGATATGAAAGATTTGGGAGTAGCTAACCTAACTTTTCCTCTATCAAAGAATATTGGCTTAAGCATATCGCAATTAGAGTATTCAAGGATCATCGGAAGTCTGATGTATCTCACGAATTGCACACGAAGTGATATCGCTCAAGCTGTGAATAGGCTTAGCAGATATACTAGCAATCCAGGACATAACCACTGGAAAAGCCATAGTAAGTGGTTTTGAGGTATAAGAAACTTCAAAATATGGGCTACATTACGAGAGATATCCTGCTGTTCTAGAGGGATACAGCGATGCTGGATATCTGATATAGTGGATTCCAAATCTACGGTTGGATTTGTTTTCACACTTGGTAATGTAGCTGTGTGATGGAAATCCTCGAGGCAAACATGTGTTGCCCGGTCTACTATGAAATCAGAGTTCATAGCATTAGACAAAACAGCGGAAGAAGCAGAATGGCTTAGAAACTTCCTGGAGGATATTCCTAGTTGGGCCAAACCGGTGCCAACGATTAGCATACTTTGTGAAAGCCTATCGGCTATTGGGAGAGCCCAAAACACAATGTATAATGGTAAGTCTCGACACATACGTCGGAGACACAATACCATAGGTCAACTGCTCTCAAGTAGCATAATATCGATCGATTATGTTGAGTCGAAGGAAACCTAGCGGATCCACTAACTAAAGGTTTACCTCGAGAGCAAGTTGAGAAGTCATCGAGGGGAATGGGCTTGAAGCCTATAATCTAAGAATTGTCACTGTGGAAACCCAACCTAGTTGACTGGAGATCCCAAGATCTAGGTTCAAAAGGGACAACATAAACTTTGTGCAATTCAAAACAAGCACTGAAGAGTTTCGTACTCTTTCCCATTCCGATAATGACGCTGAGTGCTGTCTGTCATTGGTTAGGATAAGCTAATGCTTTTAATGATCACTATATTAGGAGATGAGTCCTAATGGGGGTAAAGACAGATTACCTCTTCATAGTAGATCACCTATTTCAAGTAAGAAGTGAGGCCGCTTCCATGGGAATCTTTAAAGGCGGGTTACCCTAAAGTGCTTGATGAATCCAGGACCGTTGTTCAGGGCCAAAAATGAACACAACCGTAGAACGGGTAAATGGTCGAATTAAAGCTGTGTGTTGGCAATTGTCTTGGTTTACACCAACGGCAGAACAGTTCAAGACTATGGGTCACTGGTTTGCCAAGTAAATCCGATTGTCACTCACTAGGAAAGGTTCAAGGCGAAAGCTACCTATTTCGATGCAGCTTTAGCTCACGGTATCTCTCTCACGTGCCTAAATGAATATTTGAAGAATTGTGGGGGATTGTTGTAAATTCCTCAAATTCATTAAATATGATATGTATATGTATTTATATATATTTGGAATTCCCAAGGGGTGTATGGGAGGTTACAATCCTTGGAGGGATGCAACCCACCCCAAGGGGTGCCCTATTGGCACCCCTCCATGCCTTATATAAGAAGGCTTTTATTCCAAATGAAAATACAGAAAATATACAATTAATATCCAAGAATGGAAAAGGCATTGTGTTTTGTTTTCTTTGTTTTGAGAGAGAGATCCACCATTTGGATCCAAGTTCATACACTTGTTAAGGAGTGCTCCTTGAACAAGAAGAATCCAAGTAATCCTGGGAGAACGTTGGCAAAACGAATCCGTAAAGCACCCGTGACGGAGCCAATAAGTTCTTAAGGACAGAGATCATCTCGACTTGGACAATTCTGTGATCTCCTTTTTCTGGTTTGTTTTAATGGTTTTCTGGTTTTAGGGTTTCATGCATCTAGATCTACTTTTGTTGTTTTGATCTGTTTGATTGCAAGTTATATTACTGTTTGATGACACATATTTTACAACAGCTCTGACTTGTAGAGACCCGAGAAGAGTGTTTTAAGTAATAAAAGTACCCTCTTTTTTGTGACCGTGGACGTAGGTCGGATCCAAATCCACCGAACCACGTTAAATCTCCTTGTCGATTGGTGTGTTATTTATCTTTTGCTAAATTTGCCTTTGGTCCCCCATAACCAAACAAATTCACTATGAGGGAGGATTTCTTCGGGAGTGATATTCCAATATTACCCTGAGACCAAAATCAGCCGTCAACAAGTCATTAAGAATTGAAGGATGCAGCAAGAAATATAAGAGAGAGAGAAAATGAAAGCCAAAAGAACAACAGAGCTGTAATTGAAATTGAAATTGAATATCAAAGCGGAAAATATTCAATTTGGCGACGATATTTTCATCGGTAATTATATTGTCAATAATATTTTTATCTATAGATTAATTCCGTTGAAAAATTATTTTCTGGTGCTTTTTTATTATTTATTGATAGAATATTTATTCAATACTTAAATAATTTTATATATTGTCCGGAGTCAATTTGAAACTGAATCAAAATCAATATTACGGTACTTTATTTAATAAAATAGGTTTTAATTCCTTAAAGTTAGGAACCGGTTTTTTTAAATGATAAATTCCGATTCCGAGTGAAATCGGAAATGCTTTTAGTCACCCATATGTGGATCCCACAGATAAAATAGATGAACATTTGAAATGTTGAATATATGAAATTGGTGAGCGTGGTCAAGTCTTTGATCTTGGTGGACGGGGAACAGTTTTATTAATTTATTTTAAAAAATAACTAAACATTCTTCCTTTTTTTTTCTAATAAATGAAAAATTGTAATCTTAACATTGCCGTAGAACTTCATAAACATTCAGTCAAAGTTTTATATAAAATTTCATATGTAATTTTCATGTAATAAAAAATCTCAAAAATTTTCTTTTTTCTGTTTAAAAATAAAATGAAGTCAAATATCACTTCAATTTTAATATTATTAGACAATCTTACAAGTCAATCAAGTGGACAAATCGCATTAATTTGAGCACATTTCAAAATGGTATTAGTTAAAATCACTCACCATTTAATCCCGTATTATTTCAAAAAGATTTTTCATCATAAATCCCGATTTTTATCTAAAAAAATTTGGATTAGATTTCCAATTTAAAATAATTTGTTCATGATTTGGGATAATCTTTCATCACGATTCAAAAACATATACCAAAATTGATAAATATCGATATATCCCAAACAATTATCATCACTAAATACCACCAACTGATTTTGTTTTCTTAACCAAACCCATTTCCAAAAATAAAAACAAAGTAAAAAGCCCACCAAAGCCATGAAAATAAAATTTTTAAATAAAAACTCAAACCTTTGAAAATAAAATTTAGTGGGAGATTATCACTTTCGCCTAAGTTTTCATAATGCTCATAATCCGCATGACTGCTACTTTTTAATAATTCTCAAATCTGCCCTTAATGTAATCCTAACTCATTATTATTTTATGAAATGAAATAATACGATATTAAATTGAAGTAATAAATATTTTAAAAAAAATTAAAAACAATTGACACCTTAACGCATATTTGCTTATTATATTATATACATTACAACATTCATTAAAAAATATTGACGGATGATTTTCGTCCCATGGGTAGTTTCGAGATAACCCTCCCGAGACAACATTCCCTCAACCTTGAATTTGTTTGGTTATGGGGAGACCAAAGGCAAATTTAGTAAAAGGGGAGAAAAACACACAAGTTGACAAGAAAGCTTTAACGTGGTTCGGTGGAGCAAGTTCTGCCTACGTCCACGAGCACAAAATGAGGTGTTTCTTTTATTCACAAAACCAGCTCGGCCGACCTGTTTGTACGGAGGGCCTAGTGGAATCCGAGTTGTTTGGCTTAAGATGTTTTACAAGTAATACTCATATTCTTTTTGTTACAGGTTTGCGCTCTCTTACCAATGAATCTAACTTTCCTTTATATACTCAGGAATTACAACACTATTCCACCATTTCATGATGTTTCCCGCGTGAACTCTTAACTGATTGACGTGTTCTCTGCCCTAGGTCTGTCGTTGCCGAAAGCAAGTCTGTCGTCTGACGGCCTGTCACATCAATTTGTCTTCTCCACTGCTACACGCAACAATAATGATGCCAGCCTGTAAAGTGCCTTTGAAAAATGACACGTGTCGAAGGGAAAAAACCAACCATTCTGATTTTCTATTGGTCTTCAAGAGGTCGGCCAAATGATCTGCCGAGCTTTCCAAACTGACACCGTCCTGACTCGAAATACCTGAACTCACCAATCTGCTCCAGGGGCAAGGCAAAACAAAATCGAGCTTCCGATATGATGTGGTCGGCCTCGTTTCCGATGTTGTCGGTCTCTGAAGTCTGTACCATGTTACATCCTATGGTCGGTCAAATCTGGGAGACTAGATCCGAGCTCTATGCCGGGGCGACGAATCGACATACATCCTCTGACCCCTGGTCCTCCAGATGAGGAGAATTTCCTTCTCTACCCTTACCGAACTGTTCAGAAAACTTAGCCGCAGAAATCCCCATCAACATCTGTCTCCTAGTTCTCGGTTCCAACGAGTGTACGAGTTGGTGTCGGGAACTACAAAAGTCTGAAGTGAGCCGATCAACTAACTGGTGGTCAGACTCAGAAACAAAACAGAGAACTCCCTCGGAGCTTTGGCCAAACCATCCTCGGTCATCTCCACGTACTCAGTCAGAAAATGCTGATGTTTTTCCAACTGACTTCCCAATTTGAATCAAATCCCTCTTTTACCCTTCTGGTAGTCGCCCCTCGAGAACCGCAACCATCATATCTTCATAAATGTCCGTCAAATCAACTTTAGGGTTTTAACCCGAGCGTGCCACTTGTCAAGAGCTCAGTCTTCCCGCCAAAAACTTAAATCAATCGACCGTTCCCGAGGAAATCAAAGGTCTCTCAATCTTAGTCGTTCATCCCAATCTGATCAGATGGACCCCGAAGATGACACGCAGCGCACATCTGAAGACTCTCCCGATCCGACGGCCAAAAACTCACTGTGCTGACTATAAGAATGCAAAGCAACGCTCCTTTTTTTCTTTTACGAAAATCACAACTCTCAGACTGCAGAAGCTCCTTCGTTTGCGAGACCAGCAAACCTCCAACCGACCAGACCAACCGCCAACTCTTCTTCTCAAACCAAGTAAGTTTCCTCTTGAACCTTCTCTCTTGTTTTTTGTTGTATTCTATCATTGTTGGTTGGTGCTTTCAGATTTTCTACTTGCTGTTGCTTACTCTTCTTTTTATGTACTGTGAATCTTGTTTCGGATTTGGTGCTGGATGTGTGGTTTATATGTCTTCTGGTTGAAGGATGGATAGTGGGTAGGATGCATGCATTTCGGGATTTTTAAGTTTCGTGTTTGGTCGTATGTGTTTAGGGAGAGATTTTCTGTTTGTGGCTATTGCTAGGACATTTTAGAGACTGTAGGCTTAGGTTCCTGATAGTCAGAATAGCTCTCGAATTTGTTGTGCCTTGAACTGACCGCTGACTGTCATTCTTATTCATGGCGATTGTCAGGAATGTCTGACACTGAATCCTCTTCTGCCAAACCCATAGAACCTCAACCTCCTTGCGCTGAAGAATCTTCCTCGAGCTCGGGGGGACCCAGCGTAGATGATTTGGATACTACCCATACCCCCTCTGAAATAGAAAAGATACCTACCATCACAGAGTTCCTGGAAAGACTCTGAGCCGGGAGAACTGGGCAGTTCGGCCTTAGATATGAACCAGCCTTCTAGAATAACTGAGGATGCTCTGGCCGTGCTCTGTCAACAATACGAAATTCCCATAGATATAGCCCTGGAGGTCCCAGCCCCGTATCATTGAGCAAGTCAGCCTGACGAAGGCTCGGTTGCCCTTCTCCCTGCCTTCTTCGAATGTGGTTTTCGGTTGCCCATCCAACCATACTTTGCTGGGATGCTGGCCAGGATGGAGATCGCCCCCTGCCAGCTAAGCTTGAACAGCTAGAGAATCTTGGCCGGTTTGTACGTAATCTGGCATCGGGCAGGCCTTGGTGAGCCGACCTTTGAAGAGGTGAAGAGGTTGTACAGACTGAAGGTCAACCCAAAAACACACCACGGTTGGTACTACCTAACCTCTTATGCCGAGGCGCCTAACATCGTCCTCAAATTCCACGACTCCAATAAAAACTTTAAAGATACATGGTTCTGGGCCACGGGAGACTGGGGTTGAACCTGGCCGACGTTTTCAGGGGAGACCGAAGTCACATACATCTTCAGGGTGGGAAGTTAGGAACCGATCCCTTAGTGTCTTTATTTCCCTCTCTTTATGATAGAATTCTAACTCCCCAAATTCGGATAATGCATGCCCGAAAATATGCCGACCAATGGAAGAAATTAGTCGATGGCGCGGCGTTGACGGCTTCGGGCCTCATTCGATGTGCACCCCCACAAACCCCGGGGTGGCTAGGTAGATTCTTACTGACCTTCTAACTGATCCATTTGTATGATTAACCCAAAAGCGTGTGAAGTGGTCTGAACACCGAACTGACATTGTCTATTGCCTTTGTTATTTTACAGGAATATCGAGGCGGCCAAAATATCTTGACCAGTTGGTAGGTGCAGCCAAGGGGACCAGTTCGGTCGAATCTGGGTCCTCTCGGAAACGGCCAACAATTGCCGAGGCCAAAAGGAAAACCAAAGAGGTGGCTCGGCCGACTGTTCAAGTCTCAATCTCCCCGTCCAGGGTGCTTCTTGCAACCACAACCCGACCTTCTAACCCTTCAAGGCCTGCTAGCAAATGAAACGCCTGATCGGGGTGGTAGAGGCCGATTCGGTGGAAGAGGAAGAGGAAGAACAGCCTCTGGTCATGAGGCAGGCTGCTCGGAGAGAGAGAAGAAATGCATAGGTCTTCTCCAAAAAAGGAAAAGGCGTCGTGGTGCTCGGGGCGGACGACCTCAGCGAAACAATCCGAGATGCCACTTCCCACCTGGTGCCGGCATTTAATGAACTGGCCGACGTAATTCCTCTGGGGGAGATCCCAAAATACGAAGACATTTATCCCGAGGACGTGGTTACAGAGTTTTGCTCCCAGATGGCCAGGTAACAAACTTCTCGTTTCCGCCATGTATCTTTACTTGACTGCTGTTTTGACTTCTTCTTATTCTTCTCGCATGCAATTATCTTATGGCCAAAAACAAATACCTGTTCATCAGTCTTTTATCTTAGGGAGTTCAAGCGCAGAGACTTCAGGGCCAGATTACCGAGCAGGAGGCCGCGTTGACCAAAAATACTGAAATAATAGAAACCGTGGAGAAGACCGTGGCTGAGGCCCTCTCACTGAATGAATCCATCGGGACCGCCTCTGCCCTAGCCAGGAAGAATGCGGAGGCTGCCAAGGTTGAGATGGAGAAAGGACAATAGGAAACCAAACGCCTGAAGGAGGAGGTACACACCGCCGAATCCAAAATCAAGAAATTAATTTATGAGATAGACCGGGCTCGAGAGGAGCTCAAGAAAAAGGAAATAGAGCTGGTGGATGAGCGGGATGCAATCAGACTTGAGGGGGTCGTTGACTGCGTCGAAATCATTTCATTGGTGATGTTTGGCCTAGACATGGGGCTCATCCATGCGGCCATTCGGTTCTGCAAATGGGAGCTCTCTAAAGATGAGTTCCAGGAATGGCTCCCCCCTCATCCGGAAGAAGTCCAGGATCCTGAGCCCATTTCAGCCGTACCAATGTCTCTGGCCCCCGAGGAGGTCCAACCTGAGGCTCCTGCCCCTGAAGTGTCTGACGCCGAAATTACAGCCCCTCTTTCCTTCCAAACTGAAACCGAGGTACCTCCTGTCGAGCCTGTGCCAGTCATCCAGCCATCCGGACCTGCGCAAGATGAAACAGCTGCCCCTGCGCGGGCCGATTAGTGAGGGTAACCCAAAAGGGGGCCCATTGTAAGTTCAAATAATATACTTCTTTTTGTAATGATAATGGTAACTCTTCCATTTAACACTTATCTCAGATGCTTTCGGTTCTGCTTTCCATCCTCGGCTTATCTTGACCTCAAAATTTTTAGCTTGTTCTTCCAGATCTCAAAATGACCTCGCATCCAACCAGTTCAAGTCCGACATCGAGTTGACAGTCTATCCCCGAGCCGAAATCAAATGCATTTGATGGGACGTAACCCGAACCCGAGCTGAGAAGAACACTTGGCTCTGGGAGAATGTTATGTCCCCAGACCAAAAAGATTGACTCGGCGAGATGTAGCCCGACCCCGAGCTGGTGAAATAAAGCATCGGCGGAAGGAGTCCAGCCCCGACCTGGTGGAACAATACAGTCTCGGTGGAACGAATCCAGCCTCAAGCTGGTGGAATAAAGCATCGGCGAAACGAGTCCAACCCCGACCTAGTGGAACAATATCGTCTCGACGGAACGAATCCAGCCCCGAGCTGCTGGAATAAAGCATCGGCAGAACGAGTCCAGCCCCGACCTGGTGGAATAATACAGACTCGGCGGAACGAATCCAGCCCCGAGCTGGTGGAATAATACAGTCTCGGCTGAACGAATCCAGCCCTAAGTTGGTGGAATAAAGCATCGACGGAACGAGTCCAGCCCCGACCTGGTGGAACAATACAGTCTCGGCGGAACGAATCCAGTCCCAAGCTGGTGGAATAAAGCATTGGCGGAACGAGTCCAGCCCCGACTTGGTGGAACAATACAGTCTCGGCGGAATGAATCCAGCCCCGAGCCGGTGCAATAAAGTATCGGTAGAACGAGTCCAGCCCCGACCTGGTGGAATAATACAGACTCGGCGGAATGAATCCAGACCCGAGCTGGAGGAATAAAGCATCGGCGGAACGAGTCTAGCCCCAACCTGGTGGAACAATACAGACTCGACGGAACAAATCAAGCCCCGAGCTGGAGGAATAAAGCATCGGCGGAATGAGTCCAGCCCCGACCTGGTGGAACAATATAGACTCGGCAGAACGAATCCAGCCCCGAGCTAGATGAGCATTTGAGACTTACATGAGGGAAGATTTTCAACCTCTGAGGCTCTGCGGATCCTAGCACGAGCGTCCCCTGGCCAGGCATCGGCGAAAAACAAAAAATGGAACAAGATAAAATTAACAAAACAGAGGTGACTTAGCACATACTCCACAAAAATTCAAGAGAAAAACAACAACTCGGGTGCTCCGAGGAAGCGTCCTGCCCGAGGCCTCCCAAAACATAATTCTTAACCTTACAATTCAGTGTCCCAGCTAACCAGGCTATGAATACACCAATCTGGGGCGGTCAGGCAAATCCCCACGGGGGAGGAAGACACCCCATGTGTGCCCTCCCTGGGTGGTTCTCAAGGGGACTCACCAGCCGACTCGTAGGGGAAGAAACCTCCCTAGGTCTGGTTTACCCGAGACTCCTGCAATCAAGGGCGCCATTCGGCCATACCCAAGCCAGGTGGTCTGATGGTTCTCAACGGGACTCACCAGTCGACTCGTAGGGGAAGAAACCTCCAAATGTCTGGTTTACCCGAGACTCCTGCAATCAAGGGGACCATTCGGCCATACCCAAGCCAGGTGGTCTGATGGTACTCAATGAGACTCACCAGCCGACTCGTAGGGGAAGAAACCTCTCTAGGTCTGGTTTACTCGGGAGCATGATAGTCATGGAGGCAATTAAGCCATCCTCATGTCATACTCTCTGATAGTCTTCAACGGGATTCGCCAGCCGACCTGCAGGGGGAGAAACGTCTCTGGGTCCAATTTACCCGAGTTGTTCCTCAAAAATACGAGCCATGGGGTAGTAATGCTCCAGCCTCGGGGGTTTGATAATGACACCCAGGAGCGGTGTGCCACGAGGGGTTAGCGTGTTTCCCACATGTGCCACATCCCTTGATGCATTCTGGATCCTCAATGGTGAAATGAATCAGGTCGGAACACTTCCACATGTGGGTTTGATAATGACAACCGGGATTGGCGCGCCACGGGCTTGGTGCCCTTCCCGACCACAGATCACCCATTCGCATCGAGCACATCCAAATAATATTGAAAATAACTTTCGCATTTTATTAACAAACAAGTAAGATATACAAGTTTCTTAAACAAAATGAGAGTTTTATTCATATTCAAAGGATCTGCTGCCCTTCTTACAACTCTTTGCGGGTCATTTCAAGAGAGACTTTTACAATATTTTCTTCTAGTTCTTGTCTTGGAGTCTGACACATCTTCGAGTCGCGGCTTCTTCCGATCCTACCGGTCTGAACTTGCTTCCCAAACAGGCCGACATGGTACCCTCGTGCCAAGTTCTCCATATGCATCCTTCAACAATGCATTTTTTCGGGACCTTGCATATCCCGAGCAAATCTGGAAGCCTAGCCGAGGTCCTATGTTCTGACTCCTTGTGGTATTCCCCGCGCGTTTTTCTTCTTTCCTCTCGTTCGGGGAGACCACGACACCAATTGAGGGGGGCCTGAGGGACGTCATCCTCTGCCATTGGCTGACCATTTCCTTAACCGATCCTTTAGCACTACCAACCCATAGAACTAAAAACTCTGGCAGACCGAGCAAATATAACGCTTACCCTCGGATGGACTTGTTCAGCCACTGCCAATGAACGTCTCTCATACGCAATGTTACATTCCATTCCACAACACAATCCTAATGGGTGACTGTTAGCTAACCCTCTTACATTCCATTCCACAACAAAAAAAAAAAAACAAAAAAAAACTTATGCTGCCGACATCCATCTTTCTTGCGAAATTTTTCCTTCTCCTGTTCTGACCAACTTCTTCCCATTCTTTTCCCCTTTCATTCATTCTGCTGATGAACTATCCAACAACCCATGGTTTCTACCTTCTACCATCGTCTTACTACGCAAGTTGCTTTTTGCTATGTTCCCCATAGACGGCGCCAACTGTTGACGGATGATTTTCGTCCCAGTGGTAGTTTCGAGATAACCCTCCTGAGACAACCTTCCTTCAACCTTGAATTTGTTTGGTTATGGGTAGACCAAAGGAAAATTTAGTAAAAGGCGAGAAAAACACACAAGTTGACAAGAGAGCTTTAACGTGGTTCGGCGGAGCAAGTTCTGCCTACGTCCACGAGCACAAAATGGGGTGTTTCTTTTATTCACAAAATCAGCTCGGCCGACCTGTTTACACGGAGGGCCTAGTGGAATCCGAGCTGTTTGGCTTAGGATGTTTTACAAGTAATACTCATATTCTTTTTGTTATAGGTTTGCGCTCCCTTACCAATGAATCTAACTTTCCTTTACATACTCAAAAATTACAACACTATTCCACCCTTTCATGACGTTTCCCGCGTTAACTCTTGACTAATTGACGTGTTCTCTGCCCTAGGTCTGTCGTTGCCGAAAGCAACCCTGTCGTCTGACGGCCTGTCACATCAATCTGTCTTCTCCACTGCTACACGCAACAATAATGATGCCAGCATGTAAATTGCATTTGAAAAATGACACGTGTCGAAGGGAAAA
The DNA here is from genome assembly GCA_019454045.1 of Zanthoxylum bungeanum. Taxonomy (NCBI): domain Eukaryota; kingdom Viridiplantae; phylum Streptophyta; class Magnoliopsida; order Sapindales; family Rutaceae; genus Zanthoxylum; species Zanthoxylum bungeanum. Next base: position 42,434 of record SKCR01040120.1, on the reverse strand, counting down.
AACCAATCATTCTGATTTTCTGTCGGTCTTCAAGAGGTCGGTCAAATGATCTGCCGAGCTTCCCAAACTGACACCGTCCTGACCCGAAATACCCGAACTCACCAGTCTGCTCCATGGGGCAAGGCAAAACCAAACCGAGCTTCTGATCTGATGTGGTCGGCTTCGTTTCCGATGTTGTCGGTCTCTGAAGTCTGTACCATGCTACATCCTCTGGTCGGTCAAATCTGGGAGACTGGATCCGAGCTCCATACCGGGCCGACGAATCAACATACATCCTCTGACCCCTGGTCCTCCAGATGAGGAGAATTTCATTCTCTACCCTTACCGAACTGTTCAGAAAACTTAGCCGCAGAAATCCCAATCAACAAAAAAAAAAATACTGCAACAGTCACCGTAATTATATTATTTCAAATAAATTATAACCACCATTTAGGGCCGAGCAAAATAGATTTTGATTTCAGTCTACTTGAAAAATATGTTTCCAATATTTAAAAATCGAAACCTACCCAATTAAATAGGATACTGTAGGCACTGCATTTTTACACATAGAACCCGATGAGGAGTCTTATTTGGAGACAACTACCTTTTAAGTCACGGAGGTCACGGGAAACGGACATCGGAAGGGGAAATTCAGAATAAACAAGGTTCATTGTTGTCGTCGTGCTACGTTCGTATTTACGTTCGAACGTCAAACGGATTGCGGGCGTTCGTGCCGCGTTCGAGGAAGCGTTCGAACGGTGTCGGTAATTCTGGTTTTGCTGCTAGCCTCTCATCCAGCCCATTAGCCCCCCAAAGCCCATAAAACACATCCCAATTTAAATAAATAAATATTAATTAAAACATTAACTAAATAAGATAATAATTAAATTAATTAAATTAATTAAATAAAACATATACCAAACGTAAAATAAACAATTACCAACTTAAACTAAAATCATGCCTAAATTAAACAAATAACATACAAATCAAAATATAATCATGCCTAATTAAAATCAATCAACCAATTATATTCCCAATCTAATAAGATTATTCCCAAACTTAAAATATTGTATTCCTAAACCAAGCCAATCAAATATTCAACCTTCCCTATCTAGCCAAGATTTGTCCCCCCTCAATCTTTGACTTCCCTTAACCAAACCAAATCAAATCCTTTGACTTCCCTTAACCAAACCAAATCAAATCCCTTTCCTTGTCAAGCCCGACCCTTTGCCTATAAAAAGAACCCTTCACCACCTTTTCAACCTTAGTCCCCTAGTCCCTAGACCCTAGCTAGCTAGTCCCTAACTCATACACAACACACATAAAAATTACAGGAGGAACACACCCAAGGAAACAATAAGCAAAAGATAAAGAGGAAAAGGCAGCGAAACCACAAGGAAACAATAGCAAAAGACGGAGAACGACGACTCAAAACAGTAAGACAACGAACGAGAACAGTGAACCAGTGAACCGGGAGAGTTGTGGAGCATCCACCCTTCCGACAATCGTGTACCGTACATCCGAGAGATGATTTAAAAGGTTAGACCTGAGGATACCTTTTCAATAGTTTATATTCGTTTTTTTATGATTATTATTATTGCATTCTATTCGCATGAGAGTCGTTTATGGAAGCATGTTGTGGCTTGAATGAAATGGAAGAGTGTCGTCTCTTGTGGTATATAGGATGGAAACCCAGACGTAAATTCTGTAGCCGAATCCGAATGGACGGTAGTGCGGTCTGTACATGGGACACAACTCCACGTACCACTTGAGTAAACGGCACATTCTCTTGTTTTGTGTTGCTTTTATGTATTTATTTTTGTCATTTAAATTCTGCATGTTGCTTATTTATGCATGACTCAATCGAGCGCATGGGCTTAGTAAGTGGAATGAAAGATCCCCTATGGGGAGGGGTTAAAGCCTTTTACCACGATGCTTTGCCGCGCCGATTGATGTGTGTTCGGTTGGATGCAAGACACGTTCAATCGGACATACTTAGAATAATATGATTGTCTTTATGTTTGTATTCATGATGTGACGTGACGCGCATGGGCTTAGTATGTTGGTCTAAAGGTCCTCTCTTTGAGAGATCAAGAGCCCCAAAAGGCCACCTTTACGGCAGTACTTCGCCGCGCCCCTTTATTTTGTTGTATATGTATTGCGTCCCATTTCATGCATCAGTTCTGTTCCCGTTCGAACGCGTTTACGAACGCAACTCGAACGCGCATGTATTTTTGCCTTATCATGCAACAGGTCTCATTTCCGTTCGAACGCGTTATCAAACGCCATACGAACGCGAGCATTCTGTTTCATTTCTGTTCGAATGCGTGTACGAACGCTACTCGAACTTGAGCATTCTGTTTTATTTCCGTTCGAATGCGTTTACGAACGCTACTCGAACGTGAGCATTCTGTTTCATTTCCATTCGAACGCGTTTACGAACGCTACACGAACGTGCACACACTGAACTGAGTCTGTCTTATCATATTCATGCATAATTGCCTCTTGGTTGATCTTTCTTGTGTTATATAGCCAACTGTATTATTTGTATTCAAGCATGATTAGGTTGTTAGCATGTTATTTGGTTAATAGGTTCATGAGATAGTACTCAAGTATGATTATATTGTTCTTAGTTTTCCATATCATAGGATTGAAATATGTCATGAGATTGCCATGTGATGTTGCATGTTGTGATGAACTTGTTGATGTATGCATATGAATTTAGAAGCATGATATCTTTGGAAATAAATGTTATTTAAGCCTGGTTAAATTATCACATAAATCCTTTTATTACGAGTGACATAAGTAAGGGACCATTCCGAACCCAACGGTTTGAGGTCTTCCCTTGCGAGGGGTGAGTGCGGCCTTAAATCTCATTTTCCCGGTTCACACCGGGTGGCGACTCCATGTTATTTCGTACTTCCCAACTAGGCCGCGAGCCTAGGAACGGCGTCGCCCAGGTTCTGTTGTCCACAGATACCTTATTTATCGATTTATAATTTAAATAATACCCTAATCGGCAATTGGTTCATCAATTTACCTCAGCACTTATTCCTTCCTTTGCAAGTATCTCAGCTGCCTGAAACCAAGCAATATTCATTATGAAGACTACCTAAAAAACTTTCAAAAGAGAAAATTCCATTGAAATGAATAAGAGCTCACTCCAGTTGCAGCACCATTAGACCTTCTGAAGACAATAGGACCCCATCTGGCCACAAGAGATGTAATTTGATTTTGCAGCAGAATTAATGCCGGCAACAACAGAGATTAACCATAAATAAATAATAATCAGCGATAAATCTTACTAACAAATTCATATAAGTAGTCAAATTAATTAAGGCAACTAGGTCTAGGGATTTCGATATTGAAAGAGAATAAGAGAGTAAACGGTGTCATTTGTTTAAAGTGAAATTGGGTTTAATCAGTTCCAAAACTGGTTCCAAAATCGGTTTTAGTAATTGGTTCCGATTCTGGTTATATAATAGTAAGAACTGGAATTAGACCGCTTAAATTCAGTTCTTTAATTTTAGAACCAAAACCGACCCTGAATGAATTAGTTTCGGTTCTTTATCCTGAAAAGTGGGTCGGTTTCAATCGGTTCGAAACGGAACCTCTGCTCGACTCTACCACCACTGCAACTGAACTATAAAACATATCATTATAGTTATAATATGGGGTGCAATATGAGAAATGATAATAATAATAACAATATGAATTAAGTAAAATAATTATAATAAAAAATAATTATATTTTATAATTTTATTAGTATTTTTAGTATTTAATAAAATAAAAAGTATATACATATCAATAACCATGTCAATATAGTAGTATTGAAGAGAGAAAATATAAAATAATCTTATTTTTTAGATCATGAGGATAATAAGATATTATGAAAATAGTGTTGGAAAATGTTCTTAGTAAGCATTTTGTGGCATAATTTTAAGCACGATTCACTTCGTGTTAGTGGTTGTTTTTGAGTGATTCAAATACTCCTTCGTGATTAGTTCGGAATGGTATATTCCTATGCTTAAAATGGTGCTTAGGTGAATGAGAAATTGTTGCTCAAAGTTCGCCCATTGGTGTTGGAAAATAAAGAGATATTAGCTTGTCCCACATAGGAAAGCTAATAAAGGGAAAATGTGCTTATATATGATTGATCATGTGTAGATGGGTAAGAGTTATAAGGATAAAGGCTCTCTCTACGTGCGCGCGCATGGGGTGCAAATCAAAATCTGAACAGGCTTAGCTCGTGTGCACCCGCACGTCCTGCGTACACGAATGCCGGACCAAATTTTGCGGGCCCGGCCCAGCCAATTTTTGCAAGTCTCTTTATTTTGTCCAAGTCTTTTCAAGTTCCATAACACTTAAATTAATTCTATTAATTAATTTGGTGGTTACTTCAAATGAAAGGCCTCACACTAATGTCATTTTAATTGGCATGTTTATTTTGTTAAGGAGAATACAGAAAAAATTTTCCTTTGCTGTTTTTGTTAAAAGAGGCTCAACACATCTTGATTCGTTTGAAGGCGATTTTGGTGGTGCCCACTGTCGTTATTTCCGTTGCATCCTGGGAAACAAACGTCTAACGTTCTACTGCACCATTCGGTAGAGGACGAATTTGTTTTAAGGAGATTGTTGCCGCATCAACAAGCCTCAGAATTCTCTCTGTTTGGTTCGATAATGCACTGCCTTCGTTACTGAATTGTTCGTTGCTGGTTCGTTGCTGCACCGCCGTGTTCGCTCCTGGAACTGTGTTATTTTCATAACTGTTGTTTGTTATTACCGCTACTTTATTGTACCAATCGTGTTCTGTTTTACTGTTGTTCATTGTCCTTTGTAAGAACACAGTAACCAAATACATTCTGTAATAAATAGTATGGGGTAAGTTGTATATATAATGATTTTAGGGGCGGCTAAAAAACATTTAGAATCTTATGCGAAATATTTTTTATGAGGTATCGTTACATTCATATGCATATTTTCTAATTTTATGTTTTTCAATTCTATATCAAATTGGGATCTTCATACAATACAATACAATATATAACTTAAATTAAACATACATATATAACTCATTCACATATAGAGATGACGATGAATATGGGATGAGAGTCGATCGATATCTCTGATGAGCGGCTAATATATATATATATCATGTCCCTCTATCTTAGTGTTTTGTGTGTATTTATGTTTTGCATGTTGAAATTATATCACGACTCAAACGGACTTAACGGGGATGAATTGACAATTTTAGAGTATATTTTGGTGTAAATTTCAAAGTCACCAGCGCGTCCCGACAATGGACAGCGCCTCGAGACACGTGCCTTCACAAGAATCATCTAGAGAACAACAGCAATGGGCACTGTGACGCACCAAACAAACTCAAGCGCGTCGTAATGCAGAATGTGTACTATATTTCGGTCGGAACTCAATTTTTGATCAGGAAATACCACAGAACCTCTTATATAAATGTAAGCTCGTCCCAAAACCTAAAACAAACATCATAATACAATTTTGGAGTCCCATAATATAGAAGAACTCATAGAGTAATGCAAGAACAAATGAGTCAACTAATACTGAATCTTGAAGACGAATACTGCAAACGATAATTTTTCTTCCCTCCACTCTCCACTTTATCTCTAATGCATTCTTGCTTTGTAATAATGATTAGTCTGTCTTTATTGATTATCATGAGTAGCTAAATCATTATTTCATGGTTGTAATTGTTCTTAAACATATTATTAATTTAATTGCATATTTTTATTCTTTTGGGTTTGTTATTTTTTTATTCTCCATGCTTTGATTAATTTAAAAATATCTAAAAATAACTAATTAAAACTTAAAAATTGATTGAGAGATGATGTAGATTTTATATAATCCTAATTTTTTCGGCTAAAAATATTTTTTTTCATCTCTGATCCCTATCTTAATTGGAGAGGATCCTCTAGGCCAGTCCTTATGAGATTTATGCCATCCTTGATATGATAATAGCAAATAATGAAATGTTGATGTAATTTGCTGGTATAAGATTTATGATTCGGTTGTTCAAGTCATATGTTTGAATTTAATAGGTGTTCTTTTTATAAGAGTCTGAGACAGCCAAAAAAATTACTTGTTCCGTTTAAAATCAAGTCGGGTGTATTTGCTGGTTGACTATCCACTTTTGAGACATCAAAGGTCGGTGATTAACAGTCTCACGTCGTCACCAATACACCGAATCCTTGCCCTCCTCCGTTGACTAGTCCTGCTCACGACGACTCCATCATCTTCCCTTGAATAATCATCCATCCTCCTCACAGACTTCCTTCTCTCTCTCTCTTCTAAAAATCCAACCACCATTTTCTCTCTCTAAAGCCTCAGCTTTTCTTCATATGGGTTCCTATCTTCAAGCGCTCACAGCAGCTGTTGCAAGCTTCATCTTTTTAACCCTAATCCTTGCCTTCATCTTGCTATGCTGTAGACGAACCCGTAAACGACCCGCCCATCGAACCCGAGACGTGAACCGAACCCGACCCGACCGACTCGGCGACCTCAGCTCCGCCGCGTTGTTTGACAGAGCGTCTTTTGATCCATCTCTCCCACAGATCTCCATGTCGGAGCTTCTCGACGCGACAGAGAATTTCTCGTCGGACTTGATCGTCGGCGACGGCAGTTTCGGCTTCGTTTACAAAGCAAAGCTTTCTAACGGCGTCACCGTCGCCATCAAGAAGCTCGACAAAGACGCCTTTGAAGGGTTCCGTGAATTCCGGGCCGAAATGGAAACCCTAGGCAAGCTCCGGCACAAAAACATCGTTAAGCTTCTCGGGTACTGCGTTTCCGATTTGGATCGGGTTTTGATTTACGAGTTCGTCGAGAAAGGAAGTCTCGACCAATGGTTACACGACACGTGGGGAAACTATGACGTGGAGAGTTCCAATCAGTTGAACAGCCGGTTACCGTTATCTTGGAGAACGAGAGTGAATATAGTTAGTGGCGTGGCTAATGGGCTGGCTTATTTACATGGGCTTGAGGAGCCCATTATACACAGGGACATCAAGTCCAGTAATGTGTTATTAAACTCAAATTTCGAAGCCCATATAGCCGATTTTGGGCTTGCAAGAAGAATCGACACGTGTCACTCACACGTGTCGACGCAAGTCGCAGGAACGATGGGGTATATGCCGCCGGAGTACATGGGCGGGAACACGGCGGCGACAGTGATGCTCGACGTGTATAGTTTCGGCATTCTAATGTTCGAAATCGGGACGAAAATGAGGCCCAATTTGCCCGTAACGTTAGAGGGCCAGGTTTTTGGGCTTGTGCAATGGGCCAGGACTATGGTGGATAGAAATAGTGAAATTGAAATGGTTGATTCAAATATTTCAAGGGAGGAGTTGAGTGAAGTTAAGGTTAAGGAGTATTTTAGGATTGCAAGTTTGTGTACTAATGAGAATTCAAGAGAGAGGCCTAAAATGAGCTATGTGGTTCAATTGTTGGATGAATTGGTAGCTTGAATTTGCATCATGGGCTTTCAATTTCTTCATTAGCAAACAATTTGTATGTACCTATAATGTTCAAAAAGAGGTAAATAGCTTGTGGGGTCATTCAAACAAGGTAACATGTGAATACAATAATATTTATGTTGCTTTGTTTTTTTTTGGTTTTTTTTTATCTAACATTTGAATGAATTGGTAGCTTGAATTTGAAATATGGTTTGGTAAGTGTATGTAGTAAAAAAAACTCCAGATGTTTGATCGAGTGGTTTTCAAATACATTTCCAAGTTCAAGAAAAAAAAAAAGGCTTTTGGATGTTGAATTGATCGACAAAGTTGAAGTAATCCAAGAAACTGCGGATGAAACGTTGGATGTGATTACAAGAAGTACAAAAACCAAAAATTGTGGATGGGATCAATGATCAAGCAAACAAGACAACTCATTCAATATTTTATTATTATTCCAAAATTGGAGAGAATGATCTTTACTTGATCAACCAAGTCAGGATAGGTTAACAAATGGATCGAATTTGTAAAATGCAAATCATATTTTAAGTTTTTTTTTTTTTTTTATATAAGTTTAGACCTGAAAAAACATAATAAGAATATCAATTTAAATTTTAAAAATTGGATTTTTCAAAAATCTTGAAAAATATTAATAAAAACACGTGAATTTGGAGATGAATTTTTTCAAGCTCGACTCATTTACACCCCTAAATCTGAGCTTGTAGCTGATGAGTGGTAAATATATCACTATTCCCACTCATTTAACATAATATTTGTATAGTTTCTTGAGGTTTGTGAACGTTTTGATGTGTATTTTGTGTTATTTTGTAGATAAATAAAGTTTGGAAAGCATTGGAGACAATTTGGGGGCAAAATGGACAAAATTGACAAAAGGGGGCATTTCGTCATTTTGGCGTCGCGACGCCCAGCCTGCGCCGGATTTGCTAACGTACGCCGTCAACCACGTGTCAAAATCTGATTCGTCAAAATTGCTAACGTGCGCCGATCATGCTAACGTGTGCCGTGCCACGTGTCACAATCACAACGGTTCTACTAACGTGGCCGGACGCCACGTGTCAAGATCCTATTCGGCCACCTAAGCGCGTGCCACGTGTCCTCTTCCTATTGGACCGAATAATCGATGAATCAGAGCACGCCAGTGTCACCATTCTATTGGACCGAATTTCCACCCAATCACAAGCTGACACGTGGCAGGATTTCATTGGACCGCATTGCCAGCCAACCAGAGCATGACACGTGTCTCAATTATTGCTGCCGACAGACGCGTGGTCAACCCGCGTGGACTCCGCGGGACTCCGTGTAACTGTTGCCAGCGTCGCGACGCTAGTGCATTTTGGGCGTCGCGACGCTGGCCCAAAATCTGCCTATAAAAGGAGGCCGCCAGATTCATTTTTTTCTTCATGCTCTCTTGGGAAATTCTCCCTAATTTTATAGGAAGCATCTAGTTTTGTATATATAAATAATATTTTTATTTTATGTCTTTTAATTTTCAGTAATAGTAGTTCTCTTCTTCTACCTTTCTTTAATGTTTAGTAGTTAATTTTCTGCTTGGGATAAGGTGTGAAGCTTTTATTATTTTAATTTAGATTAATCTCCTTTAAATATAATATGGAAATATAATTCAAAATATAAAAGATTACCGCCTTAATGGATGTTTTATTTATTTGACATAATGTGGCACCGCCTATATGGCTGGTCTTTAGGTGACAGGTAATTACCGCCTATATGGCTGGTTTATGTTCAAATACTATTACCGCCTTTATGGCTGGTCGGACTTAATTTGACTTAATAAAGAAATACCGCCTTATGGCTGGTGGTCGGTAATATCATGTTTAATTTATGTATTATATTAAGGGAGATATCTAAATTATAAATAGTAAAAGTGGATCCCTAACCCCCAGCATTTTATTTTTATTCTAGGGAAAGTGATGAAACACAATACACACAATTAATAATTGATTTTCTTTTTATGGGTAGTTCTTTAGTTTGTTTATTGAGTCTTAAGCTTAATGCGTCTTGTTAACTGGCAATTAATAGATTGATGGGGTAAATCTAAAATGAACTAGACATAGGGATTTTAGGTTTCAGCCTTAGATTCATAGCCCACGATCTTCCTTGAGGATAGATAACCATTTAATAGATTTCCTTACAGGATAGGAATATACCTGTCGGGCGGAGTAAGGTAGCCATATTGGAACTAAACTTAATGAATCCAGGGTAATGTGGTTGACATAGGAATATGGTTCAATTGGGTTATACTGGGTATTTGCGTCTGACATCGGAAGAGGCTTTTGCATATCATCGTGTTCCAGGTTAACAAATTAATTTATTACACATAAATAAGAGAGTCAATTCATCTTTTTAACAGTATTGTGTGGAATCACGACCCTAGATCTTTTAAGTCTTTTTATTTATTTTCCTTAGTATTTTCTTTTGTTTATTTATTTTTATTAAGCAATTCCACATTCAACCAATCAAAGCAATCAATTCCCTTCTCCTAAAATTAGATATCGTATGTAAATAAATAGATTCAATAATTAATAACAACAGTAGGAATTAAGTCCTCGTGGGATCGATATTTTTATACTACTTGAACGATACGTGCGCTTGCGTTATACGTGTGTGTTTACGCGGTCAGTAGCGTACTTCGTTAGCATTCCAACTGTAAAATCGAGCATTGCCCATCTACCACCAATATCATAAGTTAGTGGTGGCCATGGAGACAATCTACATAAGCTTCCGACGGTGGCCCTCAAATTTGGGCCAAAATGAGAGACCTTAAATTTAAAAAAAAAAAACTACAAGTTAAAAAAATCTTTCTTTTATCAATAAGAGACCGTATATTTTAAAAATTCATTTAGAATCTCCAAAAACTTAGGGCTTCCTTGTCATAAATATAGATAGATCAGGAAGGGAAAAAAAACACTAATCCAGAATCCAAATACCATCAGCAAACGTAGACTGAACTGAGTTTATGCAATATAATCCATGTCATGTAATAATAGTAGCTATGACAAGGCTTGTTCTGTGTACAACTATAAAGTTAATATTGGCAAATTTCAAATCTTCCAACCCAACCCTAAAAGCACTATCATTCATATTGGTTTATACATAATAATAATAATTAAAAAAAAAAAAAAATATCATATCCAGTATATAATTCTCTCGTTGTAAATTAGTATCGAGAGAAAATCCTGAAATATGTAGTCTTTATTGAAGAACAATCAAGTAATAAGTTTTATTGTATATACTTAAATAATATCAACAACAGAAATAAAAATAGGAACTTACAAAGCAAAAACAGAAACTTTCAATGCAAGTAACTAAAATCAATAACAACACACTGACTTGTATAGATTGAAGCTAGCATATAATGTTATGTCCTATAGTAGAAATTCGCTCATACATGTGTGCTTTTAGTTCGATAGACGTCTGTCACCAGGATTCAACAATCTGAAAATCGAAGTTTTTGCACTGAAGATTCGATCCCTGACGAATTTACTTGGTGTCAGTTTTCAAAATCAAAACAGTTTTTGCCCAAGTCTTATTTTCCAATTTAATATCCTCTTCATTTTTCATTTTCATTTCTTTCTCCAATGTGAGACTACTCTCCCTCTATTTACTATACAAACCTCTTATCCTGAATTTTGTTGGATAGGCCCTAGTTCTATGAGTCAGTGGGCTGTTCGTGATGTTAATAAAATTCCTGCTATAGACTCTTCTATGCACAAATAAAATAAAGGTTCATGATCAAGATAAAAAAGATCATATTATATATCTCAAAAATTAAAAAAAAATAATAATAATAATATAAAATTGCTCTTTTAAAAAAAAATTTATAACCTCTTTTAAGGGTGTCGATTGAATTGAAATTATTGAGAGGGTGCCCTTACAAGAAATTCTTGAATGAATTTGAAGAGAAGCCAATTATAATCTCTTTTAAGATCATGCGTCATAGAATGCAAATTATCATGAGAAAATTCTTAAACGAATTTGAATCCTAATCCGTATTAATAATTATGGGGGTTTTGTTGTGATTCACCGATCACTTTAGAGTGTATTTGAGGAAAAACCGAATTGTATTTCTATTACTACAAGAATAGATTACACAAGTTTACAACTAGAAACTTAACAAAAAACCTCACACACTCTCAAGCTCCTACTTGGAGCTTATACACACTTTGGGATACTTGGGATACTAATAACAATGGTTTTTAGCTCTTTTATACTGTCAAAAACGCGTGCACTGTAGAACAACGTTTTTGACAGCTTTGCCAACTCTCACACACACACATTTACTGGCTTCCTTTCACAGCTTTGAGTTTGTTGTGATACAAGCATGTTCCATCATGCTTTCGGTGAAGGTGTGCTGTCTTCAACAAATCTCCCCCTCGGTGAAAATTTCCACAAAATCTGAGCCGACCATTATCATCCAAAACGGATCCTCCAAAGGATCCTCCCCTGGCTGCATCTGTATGACTGCCTACGTACCCTGAGTTGGGATCAAGCCAATCGTAGTTCTCTGTATCATCTTACAGATATCCTGGTTATGTCTCTGCACAACTCTAGCTTGTCCGATCACCATCGTTTGTTGACATGTCGGCTGTGTCTCTGCACAGCACACTTCATTGCATCTCTGTACAGTATTCTCCTGCTATGTCTCTGCATAGTACAATCCACCTGTGTCTCTGCACAGTAATCTTCTGTTGTGTCTCTGCACAGTTTTGCTGTCATGTTTCTTCACCCATTTGTTCCTCAGTGCTTTCTTGCCTTTGGGAAACTCTCTGGCTCCCCCACATCAGTAAGCAGAATATATTCGGATCCCGGATATCTGGTTGATGGAATCCTGCCTCGCTCAGATCTTCTTGTCTGAGGTCCACTGGTTCAGGAGGTCTATCATCATCCATCTCTGTGAATGATCTTGCAGCTTCTAGTGGAGTGGGTTGCGGCTCCCCCTGCTCAACACTCTCTTCTGTAATCTCCGATGGAACATGTTTGTCTCCCCCTGCTCAACATCTTTATCTGCCTCCTCTGGTTCTGCTTCTGGAATTTCCTCGTGCACCATATCTGTGGCCAATCGTGCTGGTGCTGAGTCTGGATTTCTGTTGGCACTGGAATTTGAAGACATTCTGGGCATTTCAATGTCTTCAATTGTTTGGTCTTCGAGAAACTCTACTTCCTGGCTTCTGATGACCATCTTCACATTCGGATCCCATAGTCTGTATCCAAATTCTTCATCTCCATGGCCTAGAATATACATGGAGTTGTCCTTGCATCGAGCTTCTCCCTGAGCTCATTGGATACATGTACAACGGCTAAACAACCGAATACTCTAGGGTGAGTGTATGAGGGATTCTTACCAGACCACACTCTTCTCTCCAATCTCCAAGTTCAACGGTTCAGATGGTGATCTGTTTATCAGGTAACAGGCAGCACGAACAGCTTCTCCCCAGAATGGCTTTGGCAGCTTAGCCATACTGATCATTCTCTGACTTTCTCCATAATGGTGCGGTTCATGCTTGCAGCGACACCATTATGTTGTGGATTGTGTGGAACAGTTCTCTCATGTCGAATCCCGTGTCTCAGCAGTAGGCTTCGAACTCTCTGGAACTGTACTTGCCTCCATCGTCTGTGCGAAGGCACTTCAGCTTCTTCCCTGTTTCATGCTCTACCATGGCGTGGAACAGCTTGAATTGATCTAGGACCTGATCCTTCGTCTTGAGGAAATACACCCAGATTTTCCGTGAAGCATCATCAATGAAAGTCAGAAAATACTTGTTACCACCTAATGAATCAACCTCCAAGGGACCACAAACATCAGAGTGCACCAGACTGAGCAACTCTGATCTTCTCTCTGAAGAGAAATCAAATGAGACTCTGCGTTGCTTACCAATCGAGTAGTGGTTGCAAGGACCTCGTGCAGCATCCTTGGTAAGCTCATTCTTGTTCAGGGTAGACAACCCTCTCCCACTCATGTGTCTGAGTCTCCGGTTCCACAGATTTTGAGAAGCCTCTTTTTCAGCTACATTGAGGCTGTCTGCACAAATCTTCACATGAGTCTTGTATAGTGCGCCGCAAGCATGTCCTCGGGCGACAACCATGACACCTTTCGTCATTCTCCATGTGCCATTTCTGAAGTGATTTTCATAGCCCTGTTTGTCAAGAGCTATCCCCGAGAGTACATTCAGCCGAAGTTCTGGAACATGCAGGACATCCTTCAAGATCAATGTACACCCGACATTTGTCCGCAACTGAATATCACTCATTCCTACTATCCCAGAGGAACTGATATTTCCCATCTTCACTGCTCCAAAGTCTCTCTGCTTTGTATGTTGTGAAGAAATCTCTGTGAGGAGTGACGTGGTAGGATGCTGCAGTATCTACCACCCACTCAACATCTTGGGTTGCGTTGTGAAGGCATGTCTCTTCCTGTATGGAGCATATTGCTACATCTGCTTGGACAACGACCAGTGTCTCTCCTTCGTCATTCTTCGGCTGGTGATTCTTCCTTCTGCTCTCTCTCGTTGCAGTTTTCGGCAATTCTTCTTTAGGTGGCCTACAATGCCACAATGGTAGCACTTATAGGTAGGCTTCCTTTCCATCTGAGGATCTACCCCTGGTTGTGCTTCTGCCTCTCTCTCTGTCTCTTCCTTGATGTCTTCCTCGAGTCTCTGTGACGAAGGCTTCTGTCTGTTCTGAGCCAACATCTTTTCTCCTGGACTCCTCATTCGACAGGGCATCTTTTACCATAGGCATGGTAACTTTACCTCCTGGAGCGGAATTGCTGAGAGTAACCACCAATGTCTCCCAGCTATCAGGAAGGGAACTGAGTAGTAAGAGGGCTTGTACTTCATCTCCATCTCCCGCTGCATGTCTACTGCAGACAACTGGTTCACCAGGCTCTGGAACTCGTTGGTGTGTTCCGCAACGGAAGTTCCACTCCGTAGCTTCAGGTTCACCAAACGCCTCATTAACAGGGCTTTATTCCGAGCTGTCTTGGCCTGGAACATGTCTTCCAGCTTTATCCACATCCCGTAAGCATCTGAATCCTGTGCTACGTGGTGGAAGACACTGTGACCGATCCACTGCCTAATCTGACCCAAAGTTCTGTTGTTGAGTTTATTCCAGTCATACTCCTTAACAGACTCTGGTTTCACTCCCTTCAACTCGATGACATCAAACAAATCTTTGCAATGCAAGAAATCTATCATCCGAGGTCTCCAGATGGAGTAATTAGTTGCAGCCAATTTAATCATTGCACCAGAAGACGAATCTCCAATTTCCATTTTAAATTTTAAAGTTTAAAATGTAAATACAATAAAATTGGGGCTGAATTTCACAAATCCGAGGTCACCGTTGCGTCCGGAACGGTCGAAAATGGTGGAATAGACACTTCGTTGGTCTAAATCCGACACAGGGGCTGATTTGTAAATTCCTAAAAGTTCTGGGGCAAAACTGTAAATTTCCAAACTTCAGGGGGCTAAATGAAATTTACCGGGCTGCTGACGTGGCAGTGCTGACGTGGCAAAGTGGGACTGGTTTGCTGACGTGCCAGACACGTGGCACTGACGTGGCGGCTGACGTGGCGGCTGACGTGGCTGATGACTGGGCGCTGACGTGGCGCTGACTGTGCGCTGACGTGGCGTGACGTGGCGCTGACGCGGATCGTCTTCAACCTTCAGCAGCGGTGCGGCGCATGGATCGCGTGAGGGAGCGTGGGAAGCTCTCTGTGAAGCGCGTGCGGAGGCGGTGGACGTCGGTTCTGTCGCCGGAAAATACCACCGTGCTCGTCTCGACGTGAACTAGCTGTTGGTACCCTCAAAGAATTTTTGACAACTTTTCCGGAACTCGAATTTTCCGAACCAAACTCCGTTCTTCGGTTTTTCGATCCCAATGAAAACCAAAGCTCTGATACCACTTGCTGTGATTCACCGATCACTTTAGAGTGTATTTGAGGAAAAACCGAATTGTATTTCTATTACTACAAGAATAGATTACACAAGTTTACAACTAGAAACTTAACAAAAAACCTCACACACTCTCAAGCTCTCTACTTGGAGCTTATACACACTTTGGGATACTTTGGATACTAATAACAATGGTTTTTAGGCTCTTTTATACTGTCAAAAACGCGTGCACTGTAGCACTCGTTTTTGACAGCTTTGCCAACTCACACACACACATTTGCTGCTTCCTTTCACAGCTTTGAGTTTGCTGTGATACAAGCATGTTCCATCATGCTTTCGGTGAAGGTGTGCTGTCTTCAACAGGTTTTAAAGTTTTAAGAACTTACTTTGACACATCCCATCAGGCTATATTATCTTTCTTCCAATTGGCAACAATTTTTACATCAAATCCATCAACTTTCCAAAGATCACTGAGTTTGGGTAATCACCACTATTTTAAAAATAGGACGTGATCGGCCGGTCGGATTGGGAACCGACCGTAAGTCCGGTATGATTAATCAATAAAAAAAAATTATAAAAATGGATCAAAACCAATAAACCGGCCGTGAGTACAGTTTGGTTGATCGATAAAAACCAAATTGTAAAAAAAGGGATCAAAACCGATAAACTGGACCAAACAAGTTTAAATTTTTTTATTTTTAAAACCAAAAACTAAAATTTAATATTTTTATAATTTTTAATTAAATAAATTATTTATGACGTTTTCGGAACAGTTTAACCAATCGAACTACTGACTCATTGAACATTTTGGATCACCGATCCGATCACTAGTCCGGTTCTGAAAACACGGATAATAACTAATATTGTTATCATCAAAATGCATTTCCAAAAAAAAAAAACAAGACAATAAATTGCTTTCAACATTACTAATAATTCTAAAAAAATATATAATTTTATTTTAAGAAGTAATTTTTTAAAACATCATGCAAAATAGATACCACCCTGTTTCCATCTCAAAACTGAAAACATTACTGAAAATCTCAGTATCATTCTATTTTGGCAAGGGTCAAGGGAAACCAAAAAGAGAGATCTTGTAATCTAAGAAACATTATAAAGGACGACAACGAGACTTTCCATATTGTGGGATTTGATGAGGATTTAATACGTATACAACCTTACCCTTGCTTTGCTTTTTTTTTTTTTTTTTTTGCAAAGATATTGTTTCCGCGATTCGAATCTGTAACCTTCAGATCATAATGGAGTAACCTTACCGTTATACCAAGACTCATCCTCAAATCTGAAGAAACAATATAAACTAATAAACATTATTATTAGTGAAGGAAAGTTTCCCTACATAAATGAAAATTTCCAAACATAAACAAGCTCAAAAGGCACACAGCTTTATACAATAAGCAGTAGTAATTCGTAAGTTGCATAATCAATTCAACAAAATGCTTGCTTTACAAAAGGCTCAAGTGATGGGTGATGGTGCTCAAAATATTGCTTCTTACCTTGCCAACGACCATGAATGAAACAGCATACTAACTGCAGCAGCCCAATCCAAGCTTTTTTAATGACATGAGGCCTCTTGTAAGAGATAATCTAAGGGATTTTAATCGGCATGCATGTCCATTGAAGAATCATTGGAGTTAGGAGGATTAGAATCCCTGTTTTGCTGCTGAAAAATGTTGGGATCATTGTTCCGGCCTCCAGTAGTGGGAGGCATACCACCATCTGGATAGCCTCCTCCTTGTGCAATTTGATAGTGCTGGGGACTCCTACAAATGGGGCTTGATAAAGCATTTGAGAAGACTGAATTTTTGGGTTGCTGATGGCAGTGCTCAGACCGATTTCCCTGACCAGTAACTTGGCCAGAAGAACCGGAAGGGACTGGGAAACCAGGATTTGTGAATTGCATTGCGGATTGAGGATGCTGATGTCGGACTTGAGCCCTAGGGCTAGGGGACATTGATGGCTCTTCTACACTGCAGTCTAGCTCATTCTGCAAGGAGATCAGAAAATTCTATTCAGATTTTTAGATAAAATAAATTATCAGATAATAACTACGAAATATAGCAAAATCCAGAATCTTTGAGAAGCTTTAATATTACAGCAACCCCTTATCACTGGTGGAGAAGTAATAACTAAAACTTTTTCAGACTCAGGCACCGATATTAGAATAAGTCTCCATGAGTGAAGAAGGGTACTGATCCCTAGCCTACAGTCTACCTCTTCTTTTAATAAACAGAGAAAAACTCTGTAAACATAAGAACCGCTCAGCAAACTAACCATTTTATCTACATCCAACATATAGTCCTTAGCCTTTTAGCCATGTCCTTCTCTTTTTTTTGGAAAGACTCTTTCAATCCTTCTTTATAATATAAAAACAGCTCTCTTCAAAAAATAATAAGAAATTAAAAATAGTCAACCCTTTTCAATATTGTATGCTCCAAATCCCTAATGGAACAAGTTTTTATTAAAATGACCTATCAATCTCAGGATCATCAACTTGACCATCATGATAGAAAGGACGATTTCCATATTATGACAATCATTTCCATATTATACAGAAAATTTTCAAACGAAAATTCTTTTATTATATATTCCTCATGCAAAGCTACTTTGATAGCTCCCACTATTTAAATTTAAAACAAAATCCATTAATGGCAAGAGAGAATTTTGAAAAATTTCAAGAACAATGGTGAGTGATAACTGATAACTAAGCATGTTAAAAGAAAACAGTGAGGGGGTCAATAACATTAACCAGTTGAACATTAACAAGACTTTATGATGAAATTTTAGTGGCTTATACAAAATGCACGTAGATATTGCTAATGGTTATTTGATACATATCTGCAAACAATATCAGTGCGCATATCTATTCCCATGTGCTTGCAAGATGTAATTGCAATAGGAAACAACACATCCCCATTCAGAGAATGAACATCACATCGTAAATGAATCGGTCACAAACCCGAAGGTAATTAAGGATATCAACTGTTGCCACTCTTGATCCTCCCTCTTCTTGTCTCCAAATCCATTGATAAAGTTTTTCCTGAAAATCAGACAATGGGGTAAATAAATAAATTTCAAGATGCAGTTCAAGCCACTTACATATTACCAAATGATATTGAATTAATATATTAAGGCCAAATGTGTAACTGAATGAAACAGTTGTAACACGAGAAAATGCCATTCGTCCTGCCAGCCAATGAAACAAGGACAGCAACTGAATAACATCAAAACTCCCCAAATAATGCTAGGTAGAAGCAAGGGTCTAACCAGAAGCAGTCACAAAAAGCATAACAGACACACTTGTTATACAAAGTTTACATGTAACCTATAACCTGTCCTGAACTTCATTCATTAGTAGAGAGGGAGGAAAAAAAAGAGAAAAGTCGTTGATCGCCAATTTACAGAATTCTGAAGAACCCAATGCCATTGTAACACAATTTCGGTAAAATAACAAATAAATATCCACTTGAGCAAACTAATGAAGCTAAATCCATATACTTGTCTACCTCAAAATCACAATATGTGCATTTTAACCCTATATAAAATTCCATTTTCTTCTTATTGATGACAATAAGTTCTTCCTTGATTCCTTCTACCTCTTTCTTAAACCACTATACACAAACACCTAATTCAATCACCTTACTCAAAGCACAATACCCAATTCACAATTACACTTAGCTTAAACAATCAGATACAAAATTCAATACAATAGCACATAATATATCAATCTAACACCAAAACAAAGTTCTTCAACAAAAAATAATAATAATAAATAAATATATATATATATATATGAATAATAAATATAAGGGTAAACGTACAAATCCGTGGCGTTCACCGGCTTGAAAAGAGAGCTTTTGCTGGTTCATAGCTTGGGTGTAAAGCTGCGAGAGCGAATTCGCAGCGCTGCAAAACGAGGCGTGCATGCTCCGATCCACCTCGTCGAGACTCGTCGCAATCGATTTTCTCTTCTTACCCATGTTGATAAATTGCTCAAATTTTATGTTTCTTCGATCAAAAAGAGATTTTTATTGGGGATTGAAATATTGATCGGAGAGTTTTGAGTGGAATTATGTGATGAAACCCTATTTGGTTTGGTAAGTTGTGTTATTATGGGCCATGGCCACTCGTGTCCAAGTGCTAATATGTAATTTTTTTCACACGGAAAATAATAATATTTTTCAAGAGGAGTTGTTATTCTTTTATGAAAAGTGATTCTTGATTTGGTTTAAGTAGTATATAAGTGAGGAGATTACAATCAAAGCATCTAATAAATTTATAAATTTATTTATTTATTGCTTTGTTAATAGGCATACCTTAGCTTAGAGTACAGGTTTCTGCACAAGATATTAGATTAAGTTCAGGATTGCAAAAAATCTTAAATCTCGAATTTCGATTGATATCTTATCTTGTTTGGTCTAGAATTTGAGATGATTTTTTTGTCTCAAATGAAAATTTCGGTCGAAATTTGGGACATTTTTTTTTGTTTCGAATTCCAAATATTAGCTTAAAATATTCTGAATTTTGATTGAGATTCGAGATCCATCACCATTCGATCATGATTCATGACGATTTTTTCATCTCAAATATATAATCGTGATTGGACAGGATGAGACTTAGTCGGGACGCGACGTCTCGATCGCCATCCCTGATTAAATCTCTACCCATATTTATAAAGAGAGATATATCTATAAGAATATTTTTTTGAAATAGAGTGAAGCGGAGCTTAGTTCGGTTAACCCGATTACCGGTTAACCGCCACTATGGCTTAAGTAAAGTTTCAAGTCAGGTTGAGTTTGGTTAATGACGAGTATTGTAGTGATTATCATAATTTTGAAAGGTACACTTCAAAATAACAAGATACATCATTTTAAGATGTTATTTCACTTTAAAACATGTTGTTTCAATTAATTATTCAAAATTCAAATTGAAAAGATCAAAAAAAACGTGATGAAGAGTTACAACTTCAATTTGAAATGATGTGATTGAATTTAAAGGGCGAAACCATTGGCTCAAGTGATGTCCCTTCATAAACAATCTTCTATCCATTTATTTTTTATTTTGGAATTATAAATTTCACCGTGAAATCATCCCTTCCGGATTTAGCGGAATGAAGAAGTAAAATCATCGGCTGTCTCAAACTCTTACAAGAAATACACTATCTGAATTCGAAACCCAGAACCTCAAAATGAGATTAAAACCATACAACATCAATTCACACCTCTTAAAAACATCTTCTATACATTTCACTTATTTCAATCATACACTTTACATGTTTACACACAATCATTAGAGATTCAAAAACTACATTAAAGCTTTTTGGTTCATAAAATAGGGAGAGTAATTATAGTTCATAGTTCTCTAAATTTGGAATGCTATTATCTAAAGATGAGTTATCGTTATATCTTGGGATACAACAACTAAGATCCATAAGATATTATAATGTAAAAGGAAAATATCACACATCGGCTGAGATAAACAATTAAATTCAAAATATAAACATTAGGCAATCCTCAACTCTCAAACTAGATTTTGGGTTGAGTTAGGCCCATGAATTTCAATATATAATCACGTTGATATTACGGTAAGGTCAATGAATTAAATTCATGTCTAAATCAAATAGTTATATTTTATCGTTTACATAGGGAGATCTTTCATAAAAACCACTAATTGGATCACTAGTTTGCCCCGATTTACATGATGACCACCCAAGACAAGAGAGGGTGTTTTAAGCAGAGCTAGAGCTTCTTTCATCCTCTCTCCATGGATTCTGTCCAATTCTTCATTTGCTTAATTTCAATTCTTATTGGAATTCGCTTCAAGTGATTTTCTTACTTCATTTTTCCAAGTCACTTCCCGTGGAATTAATGACAAATCATACTAAAGTCATCAGTCTCCCAAATTCATCTCTTTCTCTCAATGCAAGTATCCTTAAAATCTATTGTTAACAGTACAGGTATTCTTGTTATCGAGATTCAGGACTAGTCCTTAGTTTTGAGAATTTTATACGAGTTTTAAAACAGATGATTTTTTTTTTTAATTTTTTTTTATTATTGTTGGAAAATGCTTATTATTGAGCATTTTGAGGCACAATTTTAAGCATGGTCCACTTCGTGTTAGTGGTTGTTTTTGAGTGATTCGGATACTCCTCAGTGAGTAGTTCGGAATGGTATATTCATATGTTTAAAATGGTGCTTGGCTGAATGAGAAATTGTTGCTCAAAATTCACCCAATGGTGTTGGAAAATAAGGAGAATTGAGCTTATCTCATATGGGAAAGCTATAGATGGAAAGTTATGCTTATATATGATTGCTCATATATAGATGGGTAAGAGTTATAAGGATAGAGGCTCTCTCTACGTGCGGTGGGGGGTGCAAATCAAATCCGAATCAAGCTTGGCTCGTGTGCACCCGCGTGTCCTGCGTACACGAATGCCGGACCAAATTGTGCGGGCCTACCCAGCCAATTTTTGGCATATCTCTTTAATTTTTTCCAATCCTCTTGATGTTCCATAACAGTTAATTTAATTAACTTGGTGGTTACAACAAGTGAAAGGCCTCTTATTTATGAGATATAATTGGCATGTTAATTTCTTTAAAATTGGGGAAGTGTATTTCATTTTTTTTAAGAGTTGAATACAGAAAACAAGTTTTAAGTTTTTGTTAAGAGAGTTCAAGCACTTCGGTTGTTCGTTGCAGTCGAATTTGGTGGTGCCCAATTTCGTCTATTTTCCGTTGCATCCTGGGAAACAGACGTCTCGTGTTCTACTGCACCAATCGGTAGGGGACGAATTTATTTTAAGGAGATTGTTGCCGCATCAACAAGCCTCGGAATTCTCTCGGTTTGCGCTGCCTTCGTTGCTGTACTTTTCCTGTCGACTGATTTACTGATTTCTCGTTCTCTGTCCGCACTTGTCCTGTTGCTATTCTATTAATTGTATCACTGTTGTTAATTGTATCATTTCTGTTCGGTTTACTGTTTGTTCAAAGTCCATTGTAAGAACACAGTAACCAAATAAGTTGTAATAGTCTTAAAACAAATTCGGTCTGTGGATATGGAAAACAGTCCAAACACAGTTGATCCGAATGTGGCAGCCTCTTCGGCTGGCCAAAATATTGTGGCAGTCTCTGTGGCTGGCCAAACTGTTGTGGCAGCCTCTTCGGCTGGCCAACATGCTTCAGCCTCCAGACTTTGTGGCTGCCCAAGGTGTTGCTGCCTCTGTGGCTAGACAACATGTTGGACATGTGAGCCATTTCAATCTGCTTTGAGAAAAACCTGAAAAATTCAGTGGTCAGAATTTCAAACGGTGGCAACAGAAAATATTTTTCTACTTGACCACATTGAACTTTGCTATGTTCCTAAAGGAAGATGCTCATGTACCCAAAGAGGGTGAGAATGATATTCAAGTGATAAGTGTCATCGATGCTTGGAAACATTATGAATTCCTATGTAGGAATTATGTGTTGAATAGGTTGAGTGATTCCTTGTACAGTGTGTACGCCGCGGAATGAAAACAACAAAAGAGCTTTGGAAATCTTTAGATCGAAAATATAAAACTGAGGATTGCCGGTACTAAGAAATTTGTCGTAGGCCGCTTCCTAGATTTTAATATGGTTGATTCCAAAACTGTGTTAAGTCAAGTACAAGAATTGCAAATTATTCTAGCAGAAATTCATGCTGAGGGGATGGTTTTAAGTGAAACTTTCCAAGTAGCCTCGATAATTGAAAAACTACCACCTGGTTGGAAAGATTTCAAGAATTATCTAAAGCATAAGCGAAAAGAAATGAGCATTGAAGACTTGATTCTTAAGCTTAGAATTGAGGAAGATAACAGAGTATCTGACAAGAGATGATAACTCATGAGGCCAAAGCAAATGTTGTTGAACATGGCCATAAGAACAAGAACCCTAAGAACAAAGGGTCAAAGATGGGCCCTAAAGGAGGAGTTTCCAAGAAATCCAAATTTCAAGGAAGATGTTTCAACTGTGACAAAATGGGTCACAAGTCTTCTGAGTGCAGACTGCCAAAGAAGAAAAAGAATCAAGAGGCTAATGTGAGTGAAAACATGACTCAAGATGTTTCAGGCATTAACCTTTCAGCTGTGGTTTCTGAGGTGAATCTAGTGGGTTCTAACCCAAGAGAGTGGTGAATTGACACTGGTGCCACTCGACATGTGTTCTCGGACAAGAGCATGTTTTCTTCATTTGAGCCTACTGGTAATGGGGGAAAAATATACATGGGAAATTCAGCAACATCTGAGATTGAAGGTCAAGGCAAGGTGATTCTAAAGATGACCTCTTGGAAAGAGTTGACTTTGAACAACGTTCTGTATGTACTAGAAATACGGAAGAATCTTGTGTCTGGATCACTTCTGAACAAGCATGGATTCCGGATGGTGTTCGAGTCTGATAAAGTAGTTTTGACTAAAAATGGAATGTATGTGGGAAAATGATATGTAACTGTTGGGCTCTTTAAGCTCAATGTAATGGTTGTTAAACCCAAAAATATCAATAAAGCTAGTTCTTCTGCTTATATTGTTGAGTACTCTAATTTATGGCATGGTAGATTAGGACATGTTAATTTTAATTCATTGCGGAAATTAATTAACATGAATCACATTCTCAATTTTAAAATTGATAATAAACATAAATGTGATACTTGTGTTGAGGCAAAACTAACTAGATAATCCTTTCATAGTATTGAAAGAAACTCTGAACCACTTGATCTAATTCATACCGATGTATGTGATTTTAATTCAATACAATCGAGAGGCGGTAATAAATATTTTATTACCTTTATTGATGATTGCACAAGATTTTGCTATGTGTATTTGATGAAAAGCAAGGACGAAACTATAGAGAAATTTGTTCTCTATAAGAATGAAGTTGAGAACCAACTGAATAAAAAATGAATTAAGGAGTTAAGAAGTGATCGTGGTGGTGAGTATGTTTTTCCTTTTGAATCACTTTGTGAACAAAATGGAATCATATATCAAACCACAGCTCCTTATCACCTCAATCCAATGGGATTGCAGAACGAAAGAATCGTACCTTGAAAGAGATGATGAACGCTATGTTAATCAGCTCTGGCTTACCTCAGAATATGTGGGGAGAAATTGTTTTATCAGCTAATTACCTTTAAAAAGGTACCACGGAAAGAAGCATGGAAAACTCCTTATGAAATGTGGAAAGGAAGAGTACATTCCTATAAATTCCTACGAGTGTGGGGGTGTCTTGCCAATGTAGTCATTCCTCCACCTAAGAAGGTGAAGATATGACCAAAAATTGTTGATTGCATTTTCATAGGATATGCATATAACAGTAATGCTTATCGATTTCTTGTGTATGAGTCTAATATACCATATATTCACAAAAATACGATAATGGAGTCGAGGAATGCATCCTTTTTGAATGCGTTTTTCCTTGTAAAACTAATTCGAATTCAAATGTACACAAACGGGCACATGAGACTATCATTGAAGATAGTCAGGACCAAGACACATATATGTTCCAGAGGATCAACAAGTTGTTGAACTTGAACCAAGACGTAGCAAAAGAGCTAGAACGGAAAAATCATTGGTCCAGATTTTTTTACATTTTTGACATTTTTGCTAGAAAATGATCCTCAAAGTTATAACGAAGGTGTAAGGTCAGCTGATGGTGCTTTGTGGAAAGATGCCATCAATAGTGAAATTGAATTCATCTTACAAAATCACACCTGGGAGTTAGTGAATTCCTCCATGATGTAAACATTTAGGGTCCAAGTGGATTTTCAAAAAGAAAATGAATGCAGATGGATCAATTGACAAGTACAAAGCAAGACTTGTAATTAAGGGTTACAGACAACGTGAAGGTCTTGATTACTTTGATATTTATTCTCTTGTAACGAGAATAAATTTCATAAGGATGATACTAACGATTGTAGTTTTGCGCAATCTTGAGGTACATCAGATGGATGTGAAAACAGCATTTCTGAATGGAGATTTAGATGAAGAAATCTACATGGAACACCCTGAATGCTTTATAGCTCCGGGACAAGAAAAGAAAGTCTGTAAGTTAGTTAAATCCTTATATGGATTGAAACAAGCCCCGAAACAGTGGCATAAAAAGTTTGATGACACCATGTTGGCAAATGGTTTCAAAATCAATTAATGTGATAAATGCATTTATGTCAGAGAGACAGAAGTTGGCTATGTCATTTTATGTCTCTACGTTGATGACATACTAATTGTCGGGAGTAATGTTAAAATGGTAAAATCCACCAAGAATATGTTGAAATCTAAGTTTGACATGAAAGACATGGGTCTAGCAGATGTCATTCTGGGAATAAAGATCTCGAGAAGTTCAGATAGACTTATTCTTGATCAGTCGCACTATATGGATAAAATTCTTGGTAAATTCAACAATGATGATTCTGTTGTGGCAAGAACTCCTTTAGATGTGAGTCTACATCTATCAAAGAATAGAGGATATGGTATATCTCAAGTAGAATACTCTAGAGTGATCGGGAGTTTGATGTATCTATCGAGTTGTACAAGGCCTGATATAGCATGTACAGTAAACAAGCTCAACAGATATACGAGTAATCCAGGGGTTCATCACTGGAAAGTAATAGTGAGAGTACTTAGGTACCTACGTTTTACTCGTAATTATGGACTGCACTATCATAGATATCCAGCTGTAATCGAAGGATACAGTGATGCAAACTGGATATCTGACATGAAGGACTCAAAGTCTATCAGTGACTATGTGTTTACACTAGCAGGTGCAGTTATATCATGGAAGTCCTCCAAACAGACTGTGATAGCCAGATCTACAATGGAATCGGAATTCATTGCATTAGATAAGTGTGCTGAAGAAGCAGAATGACTGCGAAATTTTCTAGAGGATATTCCAAATTGGCCTAAGCCAATGCCAGCGATTTGCATTCATTGCGATAGTCAATCTGCAATTGGAATGGCACATAACAATATGTATAATGGTAAGTCTAGACATATTCGTCATAGACACAATACCATTAGACAATTACTCTCTAATGGGGTTATTTCGATTGACTATGTAAAGTCAAAGGATAACATTGCGGATCCGCTAACCAAAGGGTTAAATAGAGAGTTAGTTGCGAAATCATCGAGGGGAATGAGACTAAAGCCCATTAAATAAATGTTATTACGAAGGAAAACCTAACCTTGTTGACTGGAGATCCCAAGATCTAGGTTCAATGGGACAACCTACTCGTAAAAGACATAATTGGTTCACTGTGGGGGTTACCCTCTAGTCCATTCCTATGATGAAATGAAACAGTGATACTCGTATGAATAGAAGTTAAGCAAAGGCTTTTAATGATTCTTATGCGTCGGGAGTCCGAGCAGAGTAATACGAGCTACTCTTAAATAAGAAATCACCTATGTGATAGAGAAGTGGGGCCGCTTCAAATGGAATTGTATGGGGCTAATTCTTAGAAACTCTTGCAGAACCAGGTAGATGTTCATGGCTAAAATGAACATAATAATGAGAACTCAGATGTGTTAGGTAAAATATCTGTGTGTATATATGTTTTTCATTTACATGAACGACAGTACAGTTCAATGACATCGTATTCACTGTTAGCTAGTAAATGAGATATATTTTCACAAGGGAAGGTTCAAAGGCTGATGCATACCTATCCTATGCAGGTGTTGAACCGTTGAACTCTTCAAGGTCAAAATAAAATATTTTTATAAAGTAATTTTATTTGATGTTTTTCACCAATTTCATTCATGTGGGGGATTGTTGGAAAATGCTTATTATTGAGCATTTTGAGGCACAATTTTAAGCATGGTCCACTTCGTGTTAGTGGTTGTTTTTGAGTGATTCGGATACTCCTCCATGAGTAGTTCGAAATGGTATATTCATATGCTTAAAATGGTGTTTGGGTGAATGAGAAATTGTTGCTCAAAGTTCACCCAATGGTGTAGGAAAATAAGGAAATTGAGTTTGTCTCATATAGGAAAGCTATAGAGGGAAAATTATTCTTATATATGATTGCTCATATGTAGATGGGTAAGAGTTATAAGGATAGAGGCTCTCTCTACGTGCGGGGGGGGGGGTGCAAATCAAATCCGAATCAAGCTTGGCTCATGTGCACCCGCGTGTCATGCGTACACGAATGTCGGACCAAATTGTGAGGGCCTGGCCCAGCCAATTTTTGGCATATCTCTTTAATTTTTTCCAAGCTCTTGATGTTCCATAACAGTTAATTTAATTAACTTGGTGGTTACAACAAGTGAAAGACCTCTTATTATGAGATATAATTGGCTGTTAATTTCTTAAAATTGGGGAAGTGTATTTCATTTTTTAAGAGTTGAATACAGAAAACAGTTTTAAGTTTTTGTTAAGAGAGTTCAAGCACTTCGGTTGTTCGTTGCAGTCGAATTTGGTGGTGCCCAATTTCGTTATTTTCCGTTGCATCCTAGGAAACAGACGTCTCGCGTTCTACTGCACCAATCGGTATGGGACGAATTTATTTTAAGGAGATTGTTGCCGCATCAACAAGCCTCAGAATTCTCTCGGTTTGCGCTGCCTTCGTTGCTGTACTTTTCCTG
The DNA here is from genome assembly GCA_019454045.1 of Zanthoxylum bungeanum. Classification (NCBI taxonomy): domain Eukaryota; kingdom Viridiplantae; phylum Streptophyta; class Magnoliopsida; order Sapindales; family Rutaceae; genus Zanthoxylum; species Zanthoxylum bungeanum. The sequence continues at coordinate 14,454 of SKCR01040120.1, read as the reverse complement.
CCAACTGATTTACTGATTTCTCGTTCTCTGTCCGCCTTGTCATGTTGCTATTCTATTAATTGTATCACTGTTGTTAATTGTATCATTTTTGTTCGGTATACTGTTTGTTCAAAGTCCATTGTAAAAATACAGTAACCAAATAAGTTGTAATAATTATAATAGATATTAATTTTTCTTATATTTAAACTCTATCTTTTACCCAAATTTAAAAGTACAACCGACTGTCAATGTGACCTGTACTAACACCATCATTGACTGTCATCAACAAGCTTACTGTTTTTCTTGTCTATGTTTCTGTCACCTTATTCAATACATCATTCCTCTTTTAAGAATTATTTTAAAATTTGGATCGGTGTCCGGTGATCATCGAACTGACAAAAAGATTTAATGCATCATTAGTTCGATCGGGTGAATCGGCATAACCGACCGACGTCATGAATAATTTTAAAAAATTTAAAAATATATTTATTATTAATTTTTTGGTTTAGTTTGTTGTTAAGAAGCGATAGGTTTAGTTCATCGATTTTTACTGTTTTTTTTTAATCTTTTTTATCCTATTTTTTAGATTCAACCGGTTGGACTCACGCCGATTCCCAATTCGACTGGTTCAACCAACCGGGCCAATCCGATTTTAAAAAACAATACTTTTAAGTATTTCACAGTCCTTAAACAGCTTAAGCACTCCCAATAATCCTTTCCCAACTGCCACTTCATGAATGTTTCATCTGTGACTATTCTGTTGCATGGTTAATTTGCTTCTGCTTCAAGGGCATCTAAATCCAGCTTCTCTTTCTTTCCTATGGATTTCTTCTTTGGCTTTTTAAACCGAACCATTAATTCTTCCTGGATGTTAGATAATGAAATGAAGTCTTGAATTCACTCTATATGAATTTACAATGGTAGAGACCTTTATATAGGCTACATAGAAAACCAAAATAGAAAAGGAATCATATAGTAATAAACAATAATAATGAATATGAGAAATCTTCATCTAATAGGGAAATATAATAAAATCACGAATCCTAATGGTACTATGAATTCTATTTTGATATTGATCCCCCTCAAACTCAAGCTGGTAACGAATGAGTAAGCTTGGGATTGTATCTTGAAATCGAAGAGCGGGGTTCTGAAACTGAAAATCTTGAAACTTGGAGGCTGGAAACCTTGAAATAATGGAAGAGCTTTAACCTACAAAGCCCGAAGGGGGAGCCGAAGCCCAGGAGAATGCCGAAGCCGAAAAAGGAGTCGAAGCCCAAAAAGAATGCCGAAGCCGAAAAGGGAGTCGAAGCCCAAAAGAATACCGAAGCCGAAAAGGGAGCGAAATCCCGAAAAAGAGCCGAAACCCGAGAGTGCCGAAGCCAGAGAGGGAGCGAAATCCCGAAAGAGAGCTGAAGCCCGAAAGGGAACGAAATCCCGAAATAAAGCCGAAGCCGAAAAAAATGGAGCAAAATCCCGAAAGAGAGCCGAAGCCCGAAAGGGAGCGAAATCCCGAAATAAAGTCGAAGCCCGACAGAGAGCCGAAGCCCGAGAGGGAGCGAAATCCCGAAATAAAGCCAAAGCCGAAAAGAGAATGAAATCCCGACAGAGAGCGGAAGCAAAATCTTAAGGGGTGGCGCGCGAGGTTCACGTGCCGATGGTGGCCGCGATCCCCACGCACCGATGAAAGCAGAGAGAGTGAAACTATAAAAAGGAAGACTTGGTGTCTGATACCATATTAGATAATAAAAGGAATTCTTGAATTCACTCTATATGAATTTACAATGGTATGGGTCTTTATATCGGCTACATATAAAACCAAAATAGAAAAGAAATCCTATAGTAATAAACAATAATAATGAATATGAGAAATCTTCATCTAATAGGGAAATATAATAAAATCATGAATCCTAATGATACTAGGAATTTTATTTTGGATATTGATTTCATATTCCTTAATATTCCTTAACACTGGATATATATATATAATATATATATATATCGTCAGTTTTCAATACGGACGTCCGTCTGGATGCACGTAACATAAAAAAATTACACAACAAAATACTAATACTTTACATGTATATGACGAAACATTCGTCCTGACGTCCGTTTTATCATTATATATATATACACACACAGATATATATGTTAAAATTAATAAGTTAAAATAATTTCACCGTTCTATTATTTTATATGACCTAAACAAATTAATATTTTTTTTACAATTTTATTTTTGAATACCACTGTATTGTTTGTGTTTTATTTATTTATTTATTTACTAAAAAATATTAATAAAAATTACGAGATTTTATAATCTATGTTAATATATAAAAGCTGAAAAAACCCCTCTTATTCACACTATTCATGTTATATCCCTTGCATTTGAGGATGTTCCTTTAAACATATGAGCATTTCACCTCTATTAGTTGTCATTCATTAGTTATTAATAATTAGCTTTAAACATGTAACTCAAATGATTTATTATTGATGATGATGTCTGTATAAAAATTAAATTATTTCTATATTTTTATTATCTAAAAATTTATAATCATAATATCTGGATATTTCACCAACATACTGATTTAAATGACCACACCACTCAATAATTTCAAAAGCATTTCATAATATTTGATTAATTTCCGAAATACTATTTTTCATGGAAATCGGAAAAAAAATATTGATGATTAAGGAAATGATTTATTATTGTGATTAGTTAATCAACTTTCTACAATCTAATTTTTTACACTCTCCATGTTTCACTTAATATTTCTTAGTGGAAGTTTAAGAGTCATGAGTTAAATTAAGTTAATTATAAAAGAGTTTATAACGTAGCTAAATCCATACTTAGAGCAACTTTGAAAGACTTTTCAAATGTTATTTAGTTGTTAAATAAAAGAGTCACACATCAAAATTAATTACAAAAGAGACACCGACTAAGATTCTTTAAATTAGATTTTGCTTCTCATTCTTCAATATTGAAAAACGATTTACCTCTCTTCCAATATTATTATATAATATTTTATCTCTATTTACTTTATTGTGGTGATAGTGGTTGAAGTTACTAATAATTATTTATATATTAAAATAATATAATTAAAGTGAGACTCATCAATTTAATTCAAATAATATAAATATATTATATTATCCTTTTATACTAATATTATATAATTTTCATATCACGTCATCATCATTACTTATAATTTATTTTATATTAAAATCATATAATAAAAGTGGACCCTTTCAATATAATTAAAATAAAAAAGCTTATTTTTATTTGAAAAATATTTTGATAACTACTTTATTTTTTCACTTTTCAATTTGCCAAATATTTAATCAAATAAGTATTTCAAAAATGAAATTATATGAGTCTTTTGGAGTTACTTATTTATTAATAAAAATTTTATAAAATGAAACAAGTTAAAAGATATAATAATTTAATATTCTCCATGATTCATTTGAGTCATACACGTGTAAATCTTTTAACAATTGGTAATTGAACCGACAAAGCCACCACTTTGAATTTTACAGTGCTTTTATATATATATATATATATATTTTTTTTTTTATAACCGAGGTGTCCGGTCCAGCTTATGCGCACCTCGACTAATTTTCGGGGCCTGTGTCATGTGTCCTCAGAAGTTTCCCAATACTATCAAGGTAAGTCACTGGCTTTTCACACCATGGGATATGGCCCCAATGAAATACATATAGTGAGATTCTAACCTTAAACCTGAGAGAGAGTAAATCACTTAAGCCCAAAGCCTTTACCGCTCCTGGGGCAACCACTTGGGGTTCAGTGCTTTTATATTGCGAATGCGTAACAGTTATTATATAGCCTTGGGCTGTTGTCATTATAGATTGTTATATTGAGAGAATACAAAATAATTGAAATTATAAAATCTAATTGAATCGGAAAAAAAATATTTTTTTTAAAAAATAATTATTATATATTTTAATTAAAAAATTGGATCGAATAGAATTATAATAATTTTTTAATTAAAAAATCAAATCGAACTGAATTAATTTTTTTTTAAATATAATCATATTATTATTTTATAATTATATTTATTACATTTTTACAATATTTATTATTTAGCAATGAATAATTTCATGAAATATTTATAGTTTTTTACTTAGGTTATTATAATTTTGTATTTTACTATATTTTAAATGATTTAAATGATGATTATATCATATAAAAAAATATTTTATTTTTTATTTTTAAGAAATTGAAAAAACCGAATAAATTACATTTAACCGAATAGACAAATAAAAATAATTATCCGTACAATTAATTTTTTTTTAAAAATCCGAATAATTATAATTACAAATTTTTTTATAATCATACTAGGCCGGACCGAACTTCACCTACAACCATATCTTAATTAACTTTTTTTTGTTCCTCATCAAGTTTCAAATTTGCTTATTTCAGAGGTGCTATATAGATGGTTGTAAAAAAATGTCGAGGGAAACAGAAAATTTATTCCAAAACTATATATATATATATAAATTTTTAAAAATTAAATAGAGATAATTGAAAATCACTAGATCACGTAATTAGGGATAAAAAATGTGTATAAATAATCACAATATAATTTTAATAGTAATACTTCATTTAAAAAATTTACTCGAAACTAAAACCTACATTAATTTTTTGAGTGAGGTAAAATTTCCAATGACTGAAAAGCATTTGTAAATTTGCCCCCGATGAACTTGACCTCCAGATTTTCAAATAAATATATTTAACTTACTGTTTTGAGGATAAATGATAAAAAGTAAATTTGGACAATTACTTGGGAAAAAAAAAACGCAATTGTAAATTTGCACACGGCTTCCGAGTCACGGGCTTATATATGACAAGTTAACGAATCAAGTACCGCCACGTGTAGAGCATAACCATACTGCTCCATGGGATATGATGATGACGTTGATGCATGATCATCCATCATGACCCAAAATCCTAATGGGACATAATTTTTGACATCTGTTAATTAGGTGGGGTTGTGTACGGATTTTGAAATCTCGTTAAGATAGATATAAAATCTCTGTGAACGATAATTCGAATGAGAAATCGGTATGTTAGAAATGGATAATGAAATAATATTTATATCAATTAATTAAATAGGATAAATATATTTATTGATATTGCTATATCATATCCAATCCGTTGTTATCTTTACCGACGAGATTGATCATGCGCATTTCGAAACATCCCATCCATGCTGTTTTAAAGCCCGAATGGCCCCACCAGAAATCTTTGGGTAGAAAAGTGGGCGGGCGAGAGTTGATCAGATGAAGATATATTCCTCTCACACCATAGCGCCACGTGTGTTTTAAGCGAAATCTAAGTGTTATATATATACATCTATAGCTCTCCTGCGATTGGTACACGTCACCATTTAATTTTTGGTTTCTAAAATTGAAAAATATCTCCACCAGGTGCGTGAACCACCAGATACTTCTGTGGGCTGCCCGGGATTCTGCCCGTTAATTCCCGGCCTTTGAATTTGCTAACGTGTCATGCAACAATGGTTTGATTTTTTCCTGAGTATCCCATTGACCGTTCCTTTTTTTTTTTTTTCGGGTTAATTGGGGTGGGTAAAATGATTGATTAGCTCCTTAAGTTATATTAAAATTATAAATATAGACATAATTATCATTTTTTATGCAAGTCTTTGGCATTTTGCAATGACCTTTATTATGTGTCGATAAAGGTAATGATTTGATGTTATAACTTTCAAGAAGTTGAAATAAAATAAGATTTTGAATCAATTATCAATATCTCCCTTGAACGTTACTACATTTCTTTTCTTCTATATCATGTTTAGGGTAGACATATCATAAGATAAAGTGATAAACATAATTAGGATTAAACAAATAAGTTAATAAAATATTCAAGTTCTAATATAAACTAACTTAAAAAAGATTTACAATTTTTAATTAAGATTTAGTTGTTTCTTTGGAAATAAATACCTTATGTTGAAACTGATATATGTGGAGTTTTAGTAATTTTTATTTGATTACAGAATTCGCATTTTTCAAAATCATTCAGAGATAATTCAGGAATTAAACCTAAGTTACTAATGTTCTTAATAATTCGTTTATTAACATGACAAAATCGAGTATGCCAAACATTAAAGGAATACAATATGTAAACAGAATAATCAAGTTTATTAATAGCAATATTGAGTTTGAACATTTCCATCAATAGCATAACTTTTTCCCACAAAAATATTATTTTTGGTGAGAGTATACAAATCAACCCCAATAATTTTTGTAAACCCAGCTTATTCAGGAGATAGCCTCAAACCAAGTTCTTTCTTATCTCATAAGTGTGCAACACATCCTTGAGAATAATGGTCTTCCCAGAGGTGAACTTCAGTTCCACTCACCAGTCCCAGCAACCATAGTGGTGTGGGAGTCACCAAACAACACTTTATTGTCTGCAGCTTCCCCGTAGGACTTTAACAAAGCACGATCATAACAGACATGACAAGAAGCATCAGTGTCAACCCACCAACCCTCGGATCCATCAACCATGTTGATCTCAGAGATCATAGCAACTAGTTGGTCTTCAGTAAGGTTCGCTTGTGGAGCGGAACACTTATTCCGGCAGTTCCGAGCAAGATGCCATAGTTTTTCACAGTTGTAGTATTTGAACTGGCCATTATCATTTCCTAAGGGAGGTTGGTGTTTGTTCGTGTTATCTTGGATTTTGTTGTTGGGTTTTGGTGATTATGGTTTTTGTTGTTCTTAGGGATAAACTTTTTCTTCATATTTTTACCATTAGGTTTCAGGACTACTGGGGCATGTTTCTTATTGTTTGACACAACTATAATCTCCTATTTTTGATCCTATTTGCGGGCTTCATCTTTTATGCGAAGGCGGGTAATAAGACTTTCTAATGAAAATTTCTTAGTTTTATGCCTAAGTATACCTTTAAAGTCTTCACGATGGAGGTAGTTTATCAATTATCACAGTTACTTGGAATTGTTCATTTAGATACATACCCTCAGATATAATTTCATGTGCTATTTTTTATAGTTCATGGGATTGAGTTTCTACAGATTTATCATATACCATTTGGTATCTAAGGTAACGACTAACAACATATTTTTTAGACCTAGCCTCTTCAGTATCATATTTGTTCAGAAGGGAATCTCAAACATCTTTAGCAGTTTTTTTAGAAATATATATATCATATAATTCATCAGACAGACCATTAAGTATATAGTTTTTTCATATAAAATCATTCTCTTCCCAATTTTCATGCTCCCTAATTTGGACTACGGTAGGGTCATCAGACGATTCGGGTTTTTCAGACATATAAAAGTTCGCTATATTTTTTAATAGTGAGGAAAAATATCATTTTTAATCTCCAACATTTAAAGTGAAATCCTTGAAACCGGAAGAGTTTGTTCAAATCAATAGCATCAAAATCAAAAGCAATAGTGTTCATGACATTAGTAGCAGAAGCAAACATGACAGATATCAATCGTCTTAAAATTGTTGAAACAGATTGCAAGAATCAAAACAATATTATCGTTCACCAGGAAAATAAAATCGGAACTGGGTTGAGTCGCGGACTAGGTCGCTCTCTTTAAGAGGTTTCGCGGCTTTGCCCAAAAAATAGTGCTAGCAGTAATCGGCCTCGATGTCCACATGATAAAATAGCCCAGATAAACACTGTCTCAATCGGTCAGCACAGAAACCCGATTGACATGCTCATACCAACAACTCAAATTTTTGCTCAGAAATTGAAGTCTAACAAATATAACAAATGGAGTTTTTTTTTCCTCTTGAAGAGAGAATTTTCGCAAGTCTGTATGTTTTACAAATGGAAAAACCTGTATTAAAGGGGAACCTTAAAAAGAGAGCTGTTACACGTAATTTATTTGATTTATTTTTCAAAACGTGTTAAATGGGAAATCAGTTACGAATGTTATAAACTTTTGAAAAAACATTTAAAGGTATTTTCTCAAAAAAGATAGATATATATTGCACGCACGCGTGTGTGTAAGGTTTTGGGTTAGCGCGGAAGCATCCATGTGACCGGATTTTAAAATTTTCTGCCAAAACCACTTTAAGAATCGTGGTTATGCCGTTGTTGATGTAAACAGTTTACTATTAAATTAATCTAATTTAATTTAAACATGCATGCAACTAGGGGTGATCAACGGTTCCGGGTCTACCCGGAACCTATTGGAACCGGACCGATTTTTCGGGTTTGAAACCAGAACCAGTTATAATCGGGCAGGTTCCGGTTCCAAAATGATCGGAACCAGAACCGAACCATGGAACCGGTTTTAATAACGTATCGGATAATTTCTGTTGAAATTTAGAACCTAAATTAGGTCGAAAATTGTATTTCTGAGAGTGAATCTAGTCTTAACAATGTGAAATTTATAGATGTTTAAAACTTTTTTATTACTTCTTGTTATTACTGGCTATTTCCAATTGGCCAATACCTTTACTGGATTATAACATTTTTTTTTGCTTGTTCTGATTACATTCAACTGAGTGTTAAACTGGGACTACTGATGGTCTCTGTTAAACTGGGACTACTGATGGCCTCTGTTTTTAAAAGTCTAAAGCTTCATTTTCTTCGTTCTTGAGCTTCTGCACTCCGATTTGGTCCCCGTTTTTTCCTACGGACTCGTATTGGAATGTAGTTTTTATTAAAATATTTTAAAATAGGGTAATTCGGAACCGGATTGGAACCGAATAATAGGGTACCCTGTCTAATTGGGTAGGTTCCGGTTCCACTTAGTGCGGAACCAGATTTTTCTGGGTAGGTTCCGGTTCCATGCGGAACCGAAACCGAAACCGGTTTTGCTCACCCCTACATGCAACAAATATTTTATTTATCAACATAAATAATATTCATTTATAATAAAACATACATCGATGTGCTTATTATCTTTCTCGAGCCTTTTGAATATCTCATTGATTTTTCCCTTGTAGTGGTGCACCAAACATTGCACCTCTAGTTGGCACACTAACACTCATCTACGAACAAATCGCTCCCACTATTGAAAACAAAAGAAACTATTTTATTTTCTAGGATGTTTAAGTTAGTTTTTATTTTCCAATTTTATAGAGATTTTATAATGGAAGGATTCTTTATCAGCCATTAGATTATAATGAAATGATCTGAGCCGCCAATTAAACCACATAAAAATAGCATTTGGATACATTATTTCTCTTAATCCTAACCATTGATTGTCTTCTCTTTCCTCTCATACCATTAACTTTATAATATATATTACATGCGCAAGAGCACACGCTTTTTCAAACAACAACTTTTGCTTGAATATTTATATATCCTTATATAAACAGCAACTTTGCTTTTATATATAAACAAGCAAACTTTTTTTTTTTTGTTATATTGATTTTCTTTAACGTGAAGACACACACACACATATATATATATATATATGATTTGTTTTAATTGTATCCCAATACAATAGGGTAAATCCAATATATATTCAAATCAAATTTGATCTCTTAAAGATTATTTCCAAAATAAAAATAGGATACTCAATCAAAATAAAAATCCTAATTAAATAAAAACTTAACTATTTAATCTTAATTAGGACTCTAATTAATTTGGGTGCTAACCCACTAAATTAAAGCCCAATAGATTAAATATTATTTTGGCATATTAATTAATTAATTAACTATTAATTAATTAATTAACTATTAATTAATTAATTTAACTTACTTAATTTTAATTAATAATTGATTAAAATTACATTTAATTTATTTAATATAAATATCAAATATTTAATTAAATAATTAAATCTTATTTTATATTTCGAATTTATTAATCAAATAAATATTTCCGAAATATCTCAAATATCCTAATCCAATTAGGAAATGCCAAAATAATCATTTATTAACTTTTAATAAACATTCTCGAATTTGTAACATAGAAGATAACTATATTGTACGACCGTTCTAGGTTCATTATCGAGTAGCAGTGGAATAATATTAACTCTTTAATATTTCATCTCTATGATATTCCACAGACCATGGGTAATCGCATAACAGCAAGTCATGACCCATAGTCGATGAATGAAGTGGGAAAACATATGAACCTGTTAGAATACACTTCAAATTAACATGTCATCTCATTCCTTCTGATATTTATGTTTCTTATCGAGTCTGGGATCATGGTAAGGTCAAATCCTTATACTCGAAAATATATTTAAACTTTATCTTGTGAATTTGATATCTCTAAGATATCGACTGCTTTGGTCAAAGACTTATATCCACAACTTTAAGTTTCCTTGAAACAACTATAACTTTTATTATCAAAGTTATCGGATCACATCTTGAAGCATACGTGACTTCGTACGTCAATCAAGGCCATCTACCATTTATTCAAATGACGTGGATAGTCGAATGAGGATATACTAGTGAACCAAGAGTATTATCGCACAAGTCATCATATAATTTCAGGTCAGATGATATGATGACACTAATGTATTATTACGAAGATCAATGACCTTAGATAATATTACCATGTGATTTTACGTTTTTGTGGTCGTGTTTGATATTTCATTCTACTAATGAAACATCTATTGTTTGTGTCCTTATGATATGAGACTCATCATCCATTCGATTAACATCATATGTTAATCTAGGCAACACATAACAATATTGGTCAAGTTATATATTATTGTCCTGTATAACAATCACATTATACCAAGAACTTAATTTGAGACATATATAAATATTATTGAATCTCATAATCACAAACGTCTTTTGGATTAACAAAATTTATTTGACATAATGTCTCAGGACATACACATAAAATATGAATGTAATAATGTGTAGTTAACAAATGTATTTTTATTAATAAATAATAAAGTATATTACAAACAATATGTCTTAAATCATTACATCCTTATTGGTTTTAGGGCATACACTCTAACATGTGTGGTGAACCACCATTAGCCTAACTCCTCACTATTCCACAAAAGTGGTACCTCTTGGGGTCCAAACCCAACCCAATACACAACACCATATAAACAATAAAATTGGTGTGTAGCTTTCCAATATGAGACTCCCTAATAAATTGTGGTCTTTTGTAACATCTTTACTCATTCAAAAACTTGTAACTCCCAATTAAAATTTTTATTTTTATGTAACAACTATCTACATTTAAAAACTTGTAATTTCTTTATTCAAATTCATATTTACAACACCTTGAATAAACTAAATTCATGAGTATAGCAATCAAATTATGATTCTAATAACATGTTTTTGACGAAATATGAAAGTAGGGACTTGTGTGAAAATTCATAAATTATATCATCATTACTTATGATTTTATCAAAACTCAAGGGTTATGATATACACACCCCCTTGGTTGGGTTGTTTTTATCAAAACTCAAGGGTTATGATGCTAGTTTCAAAAAAAATAATAGAAGGGATATGATCCTAATAATGGGTGGTTTTTAAGTAAATTTTTTTAATTGGCCACTCAAATTCCAATATTTAATGAATAAAAAAGTATGCGTATAAAAATTATAGAGAAAAATTTATATTGAGACAGTATCTATAGAACCAGTTAATTAATGAATTACACGTGTTCTAGTTATTTTTCTCTCTATATTTTGATTGATCATTTTCAAAATAACTAAAACACGATATAATTCATTAATTGGATAACGATTCTAAATAAGTTTTTCCCATAAATATGTATACATTTTCTCTTTTGGTTAGAATGAGGACACTTTAATACTGACTTAAATCTTACACGTGTACGGTCCACGGCATAAGGTAGACGTACTCTCGCGTGACACACTTCAAAAACGAATAAAATATTTCGCCACCAACACCCTCGTTTCAATCATTCTTATGAGGACAACAATTTTTTAATCATCAATATCGAGGGCAGCTCCGTCATTTCACAACTTCACTATGGTTCGATCATGAACAAACCAATGCCATGTCAAGTTGATGCATGCAGATGACGTGACACACGTCCTATCGGGCGAGAGGAAAATATCCTTGCCACGTATGCAGCAAATCTGCGCTAAGAGCGCATCTAAAATAGTAATTCTTTATTCTTATAATTATAAATTTATAATACTGTGATTATTATTATTATTATTATAAAAATTAAATATTTTTAGCATTCCTCATCGCGTCACGCGACGCCTTGATATTAAAATTATAAAATTAAATTAATAATAAATATATTAAATAAAAATCATATTACAATAAAAATACATATTATAATTTTATAAGAATTATATTATACCAATAAAACATATTGGACTATCTTATTAAAATAAAAAATACTATTAAATTATTTATGCGTCACATAGCGGCTTCGTATTAAAGTTATAAATTAAATTAATAAATATATTAAATAAAAATATATATTATAATTTTATAAGAATTATATTATAACAAGAAAAAAATATTAGACTATCTTATTAAAATAAATAAAAAAAACACTCTTTTAAATTATCTACAATTAATTTCTTTTTATTAAATTATAAAATTAAAATTTCTCAAAATTTGTTTATTATTATTAAAACATAAAATATAAAATAATAAATTATTAACATAAGAAATCTATTACAATATAAAAACATAATCTACTATTAAAGTAAAAAATCTATTAATTAATTAATATCTTAATTTATTATTATAAATTATAAAATTAAAATAAAAAACCTATTATAATAAGAAAACATAATATAATCTCTCATTAAAATAAAAAACACACGTGACACTTAATTTATACAATTAATCTCTTCAATTAATTTTTTAATATTAAATTATAAAAGTAAAATATATTTAAAATTAATTTTATATTAAATAAAAAACCCATTACAATAAAAATAAAATTTTAATTTTTTAAGGATTGTATTGTAATAAGAAAACATATTATATTATCATATTACAATTAAAAAGCACTATTAAATTAATAAATCTATTAAATAAGAAAACATATTAAAGTAAAAAAATACGTGACACCTAATATCCGTAGTTAATATTTTTATTATTAAATTATCAAAGTAAAATAATTAATTATTAAAATAAAAATTTATTACAATATAAAAAATATAATCTTCTATTAAATTAAGAAACCTTAATAATAATCGCCCACAAAACTTAGACAATTTTTTAGATTTCGGATTTATTGTTATTTGTTGTTTTATTTTAAATGATTTTTATAAATTTTTTTATTTCATAAATTATTTATTATTTATTATGCATTAGCATGCATAATCTGACTATTAGCTTTTATATAATGAATTAGAAATATTATTTGAAAACTGAGAGATAAACGAATGAGACATAAATATTACATGTAAATAAATTAATTGTCTCATTTAAACTATAAAACCGATAAGATTAAGAACATTTACTAGATCATTAGCTTAACCCGCACAAAAAGTGGTCCTTATACTAGTTATAATAAATTATTACTTTTACAGTGAATTATATTACACAAAATCAAGTTTCCAAAATAAAACATGCAGAAGCTCCTGAATTTCTCAACAAACAAAAGTAAGATTACAGGTACTTTCTCACTTTCATTTTTCTTTTTAAATTTTCTTGATGTTTGTTTTTTGTTTTGAAAGCTCAATTTGATGGTGCTGTACATTTATTTATTTATTTATTTTGTGTGTGAAGCTGAAATGATCTGGTAAGCTACTGGCTTTGATGATTAGGAATAAAAGAAAAACCATAAAAAAAATGATAAATTTGTTTATTTATTGATATGTGCTTGTATATTTATGTGAATCATTTTGTTTTTAGTTAAGTTTTTTATATCTCTGTTTTTTTTAATCGTGTTATAATTCAATTATTAATTCTGGTAAATATTTATTTATTTATTGCAGAATATTTAGAGACAGAGGAATTACGATATTTTGATTCTTGATTGGTAGCGGTTACAAAGGAAAATTTTGTGTTCTTGTGACTGGTTGAAGAAAAAGGAAGAGGAAGGATAAATTTGGAAATTTTTTATTATAATTAATTTTTTTTTCTGCATTAGATGGCTAGTTCATCTGAGAGGTGGATTGATGGACTTCAATTCTCCTCATTGTTCTGGCCTCCGCCGCAAGATGCTCAGCAACGCAAGGTTTGATAATTTGTTCTTTCGCTCGATGGTTTTCTTTTGCTGGGTATTTGTTTTAATATAAGTTAAAGAAGTGAAGCTTTCTACTGTGGTAATTTTGCCATCCGACTAGCACCTAGTTAGCAGCTACAAGAATTGTGTTGTGGAAAAAGTTTTAAATGTTATGCTTCTGTAGGTTAACTCTTGTTGTCAATGTTGGAAATTCTTAAAATCTTCAAATATATTTGTTTGGATGGAGGAGGGACATGTCCCTTGGATGGTATCCCATGGGGACATGTCCTCCAATTGTGTGTAAAGTGATCCTATGCTCCAAGGGGTGCATAGGGGGTATAACCCTTTGGAGGGTTACACCCCAACCCTAAGGG
>SKCR01040119.1:0-98927 GCA_019454045.1 Zanthoxylum bungeanum | reverse complement strand
ATTCAAGGAATTCGGAAGAATCCTGTGTGTATCAGAAGGCCAGTGGGAGCATGGTCGTATTTTTAGTCCTGTATGTTGATGACATCCTAATCATTGGGAATGATTTAGGAATGTTACAAAGTGTAAAGCATATCTCTGTAAGAGTTTTTCCATGAAGGACCTGGGAGAAGCTTCCTATGTTTTAGGATATAAAACTCTATCGAGATAGACAAATGAGGCTGATGGGTGGTTATCCCAATCAACGTACGTAGATAAGATCTTGGAACGGTATAGCTTTGGTAACTGTAAGACAGCAAACATACCGTTCAGACATGGGATTCATCTTTCTAAGAGATGTGTCCACAAACAGAAGATGAGAAGGTTAGAATGTCTAACCAACCTTATGCTTCATGTTTGGGTAGCATAATGTATGCCATGTTATGTACGAGGCCTGATATCAGTTTCGCTGTTAGCGTAACTAGTCGATATCAGTCCAATCCAGGTAATGACCATTGGATGGCCATTAAACATATCCTAAGTATCTTAAAGGTACTAAGGATAAGTTAATAATATATGGAGGAAACGAACTGTAGGTTAATGGGTATACAGACTCCGATTTCCAATCGGATCCCGATGATAGAAAGTCTACATCTGGATTTGTCTTTACCCTTAACGGAGGTGCAGTTTGTTGGAAGAGTTCCAAACAGGGATCGACAGCTGATTCCACCACTGAGGCGGAATATATTGCAGGCTTCTGAAGCCGCAAAAGAGGCTGTGTGGATAAAGAACTTTATCACAGAATTGGGAGTTGTCCCAAGTATCGAGAATGCGATTCCGTTATACTGTGATAATACTGGAGCCATTGCGCAAGCAAAGGAACCGAGGGCGCATCAGAAGTCGAAGCATGTGGAACGCAAAGTACCACATCATTCGAGAGATCGTGTCGCGAGGGGATATTGTCGTGTGCAAGGTACCGAGTGAAGACAACGTAGGAGACCCGCTGACGAAGGCCATACCTCCGAAGTTATTTGATAAACACGTGGAGTCGATGGGTATTAGATACAATCGATATTGGCACTAGAGTAAGTGGGAGATTTTGTAGGGGTTGGTGCTCAGAGCGCCAATTCCCGGTTGTATTTTGTTAAATACTTCTGTAAAACATTATTATTAGTAATAATATATGCAGTTTCTATAATATAATCTATATTTCTATATGGTAAAGACGTAATGACCCTAGAATGATTAGTCATGATACAGTTGCAAAAGCGTCGCAACGGACATTGAGTCGTATCATGACGTTGTCATTCTCAGACAGTTCCTGGTCAAGGTTTACACTACTTGGTCAGTATAGTAAACCCGTTGAGACCGGTACATGTCGTATACTGGAATATATGATTCCAATGGTTTCTCAATGAACCATAAGTCTTGGAGACTAGTATAGACGTGTAGGTGTTTATAGTGGATAAACACTGAACGACTCACCGAAGATTCTTAATGGATGGTACACCAGCGTCAATAAGAATCTTCTTGGGTTGAGTAGCACTTGTGATTCTTAGACTTGAGATGCCATTGTGGGCACATGAGCCATCTTCTACACTTAGATGGCAGTCACGTCACCGATCTATTTAGATCAGACCTCCGCCTGTTCGTTGGGTGTTGTAGATAGATCCTCAGGGTGTCCTATGTGTATCAAGATAGGATCCGTCAGTTCTGTGTACCAGAGCATAGGTAGTCCATATGATTAGCAATCAGATAAAACCATGGGCCCGTGGTAAGTTTAGAAGCTAGTTCTAAACATTCTTTTGAGATTGCTAATAGAATAGTCGACTGGATAGTCCCGATAGAGATTTGACGTTTACATCTATATCTCTGGGATTTATCCGGATACCTGTGACGGAGGAATTATACATTTGCGATGACCTCGACCTGTATGGTTTAGCGAGATTATCCGTGATCGTCATAATCTACGGGTGGATAGATTATGGACACGAAATTAGATTTCGTGACGGATATACCTGAACCTAGAGAGTCTCAATAATGAAACATACTCGTTGAGCACTAGAGCAACATAAATAAATAATATTGATTATTTATAAAGTCGTTTAATAGTTAAACGCAAGATACATGCTAAAGAGACTAGATAGTCATTTCCTTAATTATTGTGTATTTACATTTAATACTTGATTAATTTAAATACACATTAATTAATAGTCAAAATGAGTTATTTGACTTATTTCCTAAATGAATATATGTTTTTAATATTTAATGTAAATATTATACATATATTTAATATATTTGTATTTGATTAATTAATTAATTATTTAATTGTTAAATGATTAAATTAATTAAAATATAAATATCTTATGTTAGGATAATTAAAGTTAATGACATTAGTTGCATTGTTGACCAAAATAAATATCTAATAAAGTGTTTTATAAGATATTTGTGCAAGTTGACCAAATGAAACTTGAAATGAAATTGAAATTAATTTTCCTTGTTTTTGTCTTTGGATTTTCGGCCATAGGCCAAATGAACAAGTATAAATTGATTTTCATTTCATTTAACACTTAACCTAATACACTTTATACAAAAAAAAAACTCATTGAAGAAACCTTGAAAGCTTGAGAGAAGAAAGACTTATCAAAGAAAAAGCTTGGAATTTAGTAAGTTTTTCAAACTTACTATTAGAGAGGAATATTTCCTTAGGTTCTAGGCTTCAACATATGTGTTCTTAGATAATTTCTTTCTTTATTTCTTTGTGTTTTTGTTGATGGAAGTTTGAATGAAGTGTTGAGCATGTATGTGTGAAGAAAGAATGTAACTAGTGTAGTTATATGTATTCTTTTAAGGTTTATGAAACCATGTTGCTATTCTAGAGTTATTGACCCACTCTTAATGACCTAGATTTGATCTTGAGTTGTTTCATTGTGTTGAGACTTGAATTAGTTGAAAGATTGATGATTGAAACATTTGATTTAATGTAAATGGCCTAATTTGCCCAATTTGTGGAAATTGAAAAATTAGGGTTTATAACCTATTCCAAATTTGGGGGTTTTCATATATGTTGAGAATTTGGGTGTGTATATGATGCATGCAAAGTTTCATGTTGATTGGATTTCATTTGGATGAGTTTTGAAGCATGAAATGACCAAATGGTCAATGTAGGCACCAAATGGTGCTCTCGGCAATTTGAAGGGAAATTGGGGATTTTGCTTGCTTTAGTGTTTTGATGTTTTGAACATCATAAGTTCATCTTAGAAATGATTTAGAATCATTCAAAATTGATTGGATCAATTTCGGACTAAAACGGACAAAAATACAAAGCAAGGGTATTTCGGTAAATTCACTTAAAATTGTTTTATTGAATTTATTTTCATAATTTGATTATTGGAATATTAAATAAATATGTTTATTTAATTTATCCGAGAAAAAGTTTTGAAATCTGAAAATCGGATTTTCACCGCTTCCGCTGCGTTACCAGATTCACCCCCTAAAAAACCCCTAAAATATGCTCACTGTTTTGGCGCATGAACTGCAGCAGTCCACTGTCCTCCATCTTCTGTTTTGAGCTGCGAAAATGAGCTTCTAGATTCGTCGGATGGATCCCGTCTCATGGTCGAACCTCCCTACCACCTTCGCAAGACTTGTAAGTGTGCTAGCACTTGAATTTTCACCATGAAAACCCACTCTAGCTTCCCTTAAAGCTCACGTTTTTCTGGTTCAAAACCAGTCCCAATGTTTCTGTTTTGGGCGTGAGAGAAGAGAGCAAAATGAGAGAGAAAGAAATGTGTTAAGTTATTACAAAAGTTGTAAATCATTTGTTTATATATTTTCAAAAAATATTAAATGATTTTCCAATTCATTTTAACTTTCAAAAAGGCAAATAAATTGAATGTAATAAGCTTGAGTGTTCCATACTCAAATATCAATGTCCATCAAGTTATATCAACTTTAATAAAGTGACATGTTGAGTGTCTTTCACTCAATCAATTAATCAAATCAATCAATCACTCAAAGTGACTTTTGATTTGACGCTTGATGTGACGATTGATTTGACGCTTGATGTGACTTGCGTCGCCGCACTCGAATTCGAAATACGAATGCGCTCGCAATCACACTCGGGCTCGGGTTCGTTAATTCCAATTTAACGATTTTTCCGTCGCGTCATAATTAAATGATTACGCCTAGCGAATTCACTATTCACGTCGCTAACGAATTAATTCTAAATTAATTCGTTCGCCCGAATAAAATCTAATTTTAATTCCGCGTCGAAATCTAATTTCGTTTAATATATCGAATATATTATTTTATTGATTAATTCCAAATTAATCGTTATCTCTCTCTAGACGATATTTTATCCTAGATAAAATATCTCCGTAATTAATCCTAGATAATTTCCTCTCTCTCTTCTATATAATCCCAGATTATTCAAGAGTGCGAGTTGTGCGTCATCGGTGGATTATCGGGAAGCGACCCATGAGATCTCCGGATAAGTTGGCAGTAAATACGGTCGTCGGAGTATCCGAATCACGTACGTACCAAGTACTACGTTCTACCGATTTACGAGACAAGGTCGACTCCTAGCAAAGCACCAAGTCTACCCAATTCTCCGGACATATCCTAATAAGAATATTAAGATCTATATCAAGCGTAGTATACAATTGTATTGTATTGGGTATATCGATCCAGTATCGGACGATCACATGTTAGGCCTGGGGCTGGAAATGTGTCTGCCCCGTACGAAACATATATCGGACATCAAGCAACTAGTCTCTTTAAATCGGGCAATCCTGACCTAGTCATATTGTCCCGACGGTTGCAACCTTTTATAGAGTACTAGTTCTGTATCCTGCGCGATCATCAACTCCATATGTCTGAAGTGACACTTCCATCTTGACATCACACCCAGTACACTACGATTCCTGATAAACCCAGAAGAGGTGAACACAGAACCAGTTTAGGTCCCCCAACCACCAAAACCAAAGTTTACCGATTGTCGCAAGTACTAGCGATGCAAGTCTCAGGTTAAGACCATATACACCTACCCTGATGCGGCCTCCCATAGACACGCAGACATACTACCAATGGGATTCCGCGGGGTCTATCCAGAGCGAAGCTGTTTCCCGTACCATCGGTGAAACACGACCTCCTATCGCACTTGCATAAGTATCCAATACTTATATATATGAGAACTATGCCGTTGTGCCCTCACAACGCACACAAGTGAAATACTAGCCTATTCCGCATTATCGATGTCCAGTCTCGATAATACTACGACTAGGGATATTTAATGATTAATCCTTCGTGGACTGATACTGTCTCATATCATCTCAATCCAGGAACTAATCATAGGGACCTCTCTTCATTTATATATCTATGGTGATCTAATCACAAATGATGAGAGTGCAATTCCTTATTACATAGTTAATTTGCTACAACAACACAATAATCTGTGCAAATAGTGACGCTATGGGTCATATTATCCAACAACCATTACCTAGCCTCAACATGCCCTTCATTTTATCCACTATAGACACGGTCAATTAGAACATAAATCCAAACATTACAAGACAATATTTCGGGGCCGATTCTCTATCCCCAGTGGAGTCGCCAGACTGTGGGACACAGAAACTGGACGACGCGTGTTGTCCCGGGCTCGCGGCCCGGTCGGGAGTACGGAGTAGCCACGGGGACTAAATCGGAGAATAATGGAGTCGCCACCTGGTGTGAACAAGGAAAATGAAATTTAAGGCCGCACTCACCCCTCGCAAGGGAAGACCTGAAACCGTTGGGTTCGGAATGGTCCCTTACTTATGTCACTTGTAATGAACAGATTTATGTAATAATTTAATCAAGTTTAAGTAACACTTATTTCCAAGAGTATCATGCTTCTAAATTCACATGCATACATCAACAAGTTCATATAAATTTACATGTAACACATATCCGAATTTGCATACAGCCTATTAGCATGTAATCTATGTCTCAATTTGCATACATAAAGATTAACATACGACAAGCATACAAGTTAATAAACACATTATACTCATACATGTGGGGAATACAGATGAACGACACTTACACAATCTTGCATAATGCATGGAAACAATCAGGTTTATCATACGAAGGAATAGCTACTAGGGACAATTATATAGGAAATCTGATGAAAATAACTCAGTTCAGTGGGTGCGCATTCGTGTAGCGTTCAAGAACACGTTTGAACGGTAAACAGAAGGTTCGCGTTCGTATAGCGTTCGAGAATGCATTCGAACGGAGCCAGACCTGATGTATGAAACACTAAGAAGAAGCGTGCGTGTTCGCGTAGCGTTTGAGAACACGTTCGAACGGTAAACATAAGGTTCGCGTTCGTATAGCATTCGAGAACGCGTTCGAATGAAGCCAGACCTGATGCATGAAACACTAAGAAGATGCGTGAGCGTTTGCGTAGCGTTTGAGAACGCATTCGAATGGTAAATAGAAGGTTCGCGTTCGTATAGCATTCGAGAATGCGTTCGAACGGATCCAGACCTGATGAAACAAAATGCATGCGCGTTCGAGTAGCGTTTGTAAAATGCGTTTGAACGGGAAACAGAAGGTTCGCGTTCGTGTGGCGTTCGAGAACGCGTTTGAACTGAACCAGACCTGATGCATGCAACATATTCATAGACAAACAAATCCACAATGTGGGACCTCACGTATCCGATTGAACTCATCTCACATCCAATCGAATATACACCAACCGGCGCGGCAAAGCATCGTGGTAAAGGATTTTAACCCCTCCAAATAGGGGACCTTTAATCCGACTTATTAAGCCCATGCACTCGATCGTATCATGCATACAAAGAATAAAGAAACAATAATATCAAACTTAGTGTACCCGATTGAACGTATCTTGCATTCAACAGAACACACATCAACCGGCGCGGCAAAGCATCGTGGTAAAGGATTTTAACCCCTCCAAATAGGGGACCTTTAATCCGACTTACTAAGCCCATGCGCTCGATTGAATCATGCATACAAAGAATAAAGAAACAATAATATCAAACTTAGTATGCCCGATTGAATGTATCTTGCATTCAACCGAACACACATCAACCGGCGGGGCAAAGCATCGTGGTAAAGGATTTCAACCCCTCTGAATAGAGGACCTTTCATCGCACTCACTAAGCCCATGCGCTCGATTGTATCATGCATACAAAAGTAACATACAGAATTCAAATAATAGAAAATAAATAAACTGAAGCAATATAAAACAAAAGAGGGCGCCGTTTACTCAAGCGGTACGTGGAATTGTATCCTGAGTACAGATCATACTACCGTCCATTCGAAGTCGGCTATGAAATTTATGTCCGGGTTTCCATCCGATATACCGCGAGAGTTGACACATCTTTTATTTTATTCCAAGTCCACAACATACAATATTTCATGATACAAGCATATTTATCTACTCAAGGTCCACAACATGCACTTTAGCATAACAATCATGCGAACAATACTCAATAAATAATGAAAATAAAATAGAAAACGAATGTGGAAAATACCCTCAGGTCTAATCTTTTTTGCCAACTTTCAGGCTTGCGTTTCACGGACGTCGGAAGGGTCAAGCTCCTCAACTTCTCAAGTTCAATGGTTTAGCGTCCTAGCTCACTGTTTTGCTGTTTTTCTTGCTGTTCGGCCTCCGTTCTGCTGCTGTTCAGCCTCTGTTTTGCTGCTGTTTCCTCTGTATTTTCTGCTCACTGTTCAGGTCACTATTTTGACGTTTCAACAGACTGTTCCGAGTGTTTTTTTGTGGGTTTTTAGTGTAGTCTTGTGTGATTATTTTAAGGATTATAAATGCAGTTTTTTATGTTACTGTTTTGAGGATTTTATGGACTAATTTAAGAGGATTTGGCTGCTATTTTGGGGCTTATTTGGGCTACTGTTCAGGCGTGTTTTAGGAGGTGTAGGGGCTGCTATTTTTGGTGGAAAGGGGCTGTTGTTTGGGGGTGTATTTTCGGTGATGTGTGGAGGTTTAGGGGCTGTTGTTTTCGGTTGTGGAGTGGGGGAGATGAAGAGAATTATTTGTGTTTTTCTTTTTGCTATTGCCGTGAGTGGCTAGGGCTCTTGGTGTTGTGATTTTCTGTGTAAATCTTGTGTATGAGCTAGGGGAGTGCATGTCTTGGTTAGGGGTTTCCTTATATAGAGAAGGGTTAGGGCTTCACCTTGTCTCCCACGGAAGGGATTTTGGCATTAAAATGAGGATTTGATTTGGTATTCAACAAGGAAAGGATTAGATTGAAGGGGGCAAATCTTGGCTAGATTATGAATACAAAATATTTAATTTGTTATAATTGATTTTAATTAGGCATGACATCTTTTTAATTTAGTATGTGATTTTGTTTAGTTAGGAAGTTAATATATTTGATTTGTCTTAATTAGGTATGATTATATTATGTTTTATTTAATTTGGTATATGACTTAATTAATTATTTTATTTAATTACATTATCTAATTAATATTTTATTTAATTTCCATGTGTTTTAAATGTGTTTTATTAATTGGGATGTGTTTTATGGGCTTTGGGGGGCTAATTGGGCTGGGGCGAGGCTAGCAGCAAAACTAGAAATACCGACGTCGTTCGAACGCCCATTCGAACACTACACGAACGCCCGCAATCTGCTTGACGTTAGAACAAAGTAACGAACGCAGCACTAACGAAGACAGTGAACTTGCGAAATGAATCTGATGACGTACTTATTCTGAATTTCCCCTTCCGACCTCTGTTTCCCGCAATATACTTAGCTAAAAAGGTAGTGCCTCCAACTGAGACTCATCATCGGGTTTCACATGCGAAAATGCAATGCCTACACTCGTGATCTGTCTATCCTCGCTGATGTTATTCTTTACTTGTTCAAGTATTTGCTAGGCTCTAATTTATGGGGTAAATATTTTTTTCCTTGGAGATATGAGAATACACGTTCTATTAACTTTCTAAGTCCAATGTGTAGAGTTCTAATATATGTCCCAAGCTCAACAAATCAAGCAAGAAAACGCATGAATACACAACATAGGAGGTGCGGAATATACTCACAATGGTCGGTTTTGATGCGAAGAAGAACACAAGCCATTTTCATCCTCCATTGAATTCGGCAGTAGCTCTCCTTGACAGTGGGCTTCTCGGTTTTGGGCGTTTTGAACTCCACCATTTTCGGCCATGGATGACCTCCATGGAAGCTCCAAGCTTCAAGCTTTCCAAAGATGATCCCAAGCTCATAAATTTGTTTCCCTATCACCATAATATAACCCAAGGTGTGTGCTAGCACTCTTTCCTCTTCATTATTCTCGCCAAAACTGCAGAAAAAGGAGCAAGAATTCGACTCCAAGCCGTGAGAGGGAGAGAAGAGAAAGAGAGGAAAAATGGGTTTCATAGAAAACGTAAAACCCTAAAAAATGTGAATAAAATCAAGAGAGAGAGAAAGTGTAAATGCTTTTTATATTTTCCAAAATTTAATAAAAGCATTTACCACCTTTTACTTTCAAAAAGCAAAGTCAAAAGGTCATAAGCAAAAAGCAAAAATGCTTTTCCATCACATATCACTTTTTACTATTCACATCAAGTTACTTTAATAAAGTGACAACATGTAAAGTCACATCACATCACTCAAAGTGACAAGTGATTTGACAATTGATGCGACTAGCGATTTGACGCTTGATGTGACTTGCGTGCCGCGCTCGAATTCGAAATGCGAATGCGCTCGCAATCACTCTCGGGCTCGGGTTCGCTAATTCCAAATTAACGAATTTTCCGTCGCGTCGTAATTAAATGATTACGCCTAGCGAATTCACTATTCACGTCGCTAACGAATTAATTCAAAATTAATTCGTTCCCCCGAATTAAAATCTAATTTTAATTCTGCGCCGAAATCCAATTTCATATAATATATCGAATATATTATTTTATCCGATTAATTCTAAATTAATCGTTCTCTCTCTTTAATTAATATTTTATCCCAGATAAAATATCTTCGTAATTAATCCCAGATTAATTTTCTCTCTCTTCGAATTAATCCCAGATTAATTCTATCTCTCTCTTCTAATTAATCCCAGATTAATAAAGTGCGAGTTATACATCATCGGTGAATCTTCGGGAAGCGACCCATGAGATCTCCGGATATGTTGGCAGTAAATACGGTCGTCGGACTATCCGAACACGTAAGTACCTCGTACTACGTTTATACTGATTTACAAGACAAGGTTGGCTTCTAGCAAAGCGCCATGCCTACCCAATTCTCCAGAAATATTCTTACAGGAATATATATATCTGTATCAAGCGTAGTATACCGTAGTATTGCGTATATCAGCCCAGTATCGGATAGTCACGTGCTAGGGCTGGGGCTGGATAAGTGTCTGCCCCGTCCGAAGCACATGTCGGATGTCTGGTAACTAGTCTCTATAATCGGATATACATGACCTTGTCATAATATCCCGATGGCCGGCCAGCACTTAAGAGCACTAATACCGTATCCTGCGTGACATCATCTCCACTATGACTGGAGTGATACTTCCGTCTTGACATCACACCCAATACACTACGACTCTCTGATAAACCCAGAAGTGGTGTACGCAGAACCGGTTAAAGCCATGTACCACCAAGACCAAAGTCTACCGATTATCGCAAGTATTAGCGATGTAAGTCTCAGGTTAAGACTATACACACCTACCTTGATTTCAGCCTCCCATAGACACATAGTCATAATACCAATGGGATTTCGAGGGGTCTATCCAGAGCGAAGCTGTTTCCCGTACCATCGGTGAAACACGACCTCCTATCGCACTTGCATAAGTATCCAATACTTATATATATGAGAACTATGTCGTTGTGCCCTCACAACGCACACAAGTGCAATACTAGCCTATTCCGTATTATCGATGTCCAGTCTCGATAATACTCCGGCTAGGGATATTTAATGATTAAACCTTCGGGGACTGATACTGTCTCATATCATTCTCAGTCCAGGAACTAATCATATGGACCTCTCTTCATTTATATATCTATGGTGAACTAATCACAAATGATGAGAGTGCAATTTCATTGTCACATAGTTAATTTGCTACAACAACACAATGATCTGTGCAAATAGTGACGCTATGGGTCATTTTGTCCAACAATCTCCCACTTGGCAAATAGCCAGTCACTCAAGTGTCCTACACCCGAACTATGTACGGTTCGCTCAAATTGCTGAGGAAAGATTTTCGTCAGCGGATTTGCTTGATTATCATCTTGATGCGATTTATTCGATCATCACATCACCACGATATATGATCCGAATGAATCAGATGAGTATCTAAGTATGTATCTGGATCGTTGATGAGACCATTAATTCTTTAGCCTGTGCTGACGCCTAGCTCAGCTGCTAACAGAACTATATCTAATCTAATTAGATTTGTATCGACCCAAATGACTTCTATTGCTGCTTCAGCTGCAGCAACAACCCGCATTTGTTGTTTATTCGGTAACAATATCTTACTTGGAAGATTTCCAGCTCACTGTACCGTTATTCAAACTATATAGTACCGTTTGCGACTTTTAGTCGTCTTTATCGGTTATAGGAAACTTGCTACAGTGACCCCAGTCACTTCAAGCTCTCCTTCTCCATAGACTAAGACAGCATCCTTAGTTCTCTAAGATACTAACGGATGTTCTTAACATCAATCCAGTGACTATCACTCGGATTGGCCTGTTTGTGAATCCATATGCTCAAAGCGTATGATACACCAGGTCTCGTACATTTTTCAATGTATGGTTTCTAGGAGAGTATTGCGAAAGTCAAGCTTTCGCCGATATTTACTTTATGGGAATATCATTTCCAAGAAATGACGTATTATCATTATTTTATAGGACAGCCACTATCAGTGCGCTCCCACTAACCTTCATATATATACACTAGAATTATTTTCGTTTTGAATTAAATCATACATCATTATGATTATATCAGAACGATAATTCCAAGAACCAAATGCTTGCTTCAATCCAATCATGGATCGAATAATCTGCATTATCCAAATGGATTTACCGTGGCAACAGGTAAAATGTTGAATCGTAATCAACACAATGTTGATAACGATACCTTTCCGTTAAAGCCTAGCTCTATACGTTGGTATGTTGTCATCCATGTATGTCTTCCTAGAAGACATATAGTACCAATATGCACAATGCCTTTGTGGTACATCAACTAGTATCCAAACTGGTTGATATACATGGAATCCATTTCGGATTACATGACATTGCCATAATTAGGGAGTTGATACCTTGTATCACTTCCTCATACGTAGTCAGTTAGTATTCCTCAATAAGATAGACATCTTTATGAGGTGCGATCAGAAACCCATACCCCAGGTTGTTTTCTGACTCTATCCGACCTACGCGGTTCTTGTGTATTCGAAGATTAATGGTAATAGTCTCATCCTGGATGAACTATTCATGTTCCATTAAGATTCAGTGCCTTGAACAGTATTACTCCGATTTCCATCTAGTAATACTATCCTCCCACTTACCACTGCATATTGGTATTCCTTTCAGGAAAACCGTATGGTGAGTAACAATCTAATTGTTCTCTTGTGAGATGTATAAGTACAATACTTATGGTATCCCTAGGATAACCTACATTTGGCACTTATCCTATTTGGGTTTTAGTTTGGTATCATCCAAACATATGCCTAGCATACCCAAATTATCAGGAATGAGAAACCCGGTTTTTTCCCGTTCATATCTAATATGATCTGTCAAACAGATTATTATGGAACCTTATTCAAAATAAGTTCTTGCACTGTTTAAAGCTTATCCGTTGAAGGAAATGGTAGCTCAGAGCGACTCGTGATTAACCTTATTATGTCTAACAAAATTCGGTTAATCCGTTCGGACACACCGTCAAACTGACGTATTCCGGGAGGAGTCCTTATTTGAAAGAATATTATACTCTTTCATATATACAAGAAACTTATTGCTTAAGTATTTTCCATTACAGTCTTACCATGATGGCTTAATACTTTAGCCGATCTATTTGTCTATTTCGTGTCGAAACTCTAAAAGTTTCCGATTTGTGTTTCAAAAGAAACACATAACCATACGCGATGCCACATCCGTACAGGTCACGAAATATTCATATCCATATCTAGCCTAGCTAGACATGGGCCCACTTGCTTCACTATGAAGTAGGGCTAACAGATCGGTGGCATTTACACTTTTACCAAGTGAATAGTGTTTTAGGCACTTTGCCCAAATAGACTAGATTCGTAGACTTTATTTGAATGGAATCAAATCAGTCCTGGTATCCGCTCTTCAAAAGTGCGGATATACGATTCTTGTTTATCAGTGTCCCTGACAACTATGCCACAATTAAGTTTCTTAACTGATCAAATCAGTTTGAGCTATTTATTTGTCATGTAATATATTTGAGATATTA
Source organism: Zanthoxylum bungeanum (assembly GCA_019454045.1). Taxonomy (NCBI): domain Eukaryota; kingdom Viridiplantae; phylum Streptophyta; class Magnoliopsida; order Sapindales; family Rutaceae; genus Zanthoxylum; species Zanthoxylum bungeanum. Next base: position 85,506 of record SKCR01040119.1, on the reverse strand, counting down.
TTTATATTCAAAATATAAATCATGTTATTCACATCTAATGTGTTTATCTCAATATCATCTTTATATAATGAAACACTTTAGTGTTCTAGAATATAAAGGTACACCCGCAGCGGGTTATACGCGATATAGAGATAATATTTCTAGTCAAACTAGCTACATTATAACAGTCTCTAAATTTAAGTACTAACCCGAAGGTAGTTCCTAAATTCAGGTATCTACGGTTAAAACAACGACTTTCGTCCTGTTTCCAATTCGCAGATAAATCTCCATTGAAGTCAGTATCCTGTTCAAAACAGATTCTGAACATCAATATATTTTATGTACCACACTAAGTATTTAAAATCCAATTTCAATACTAATTGTGAACATAATTATGACAATCATATTTGAAGTCAGAGCCTTGCTCGTCTTCTTAGGATATGTCATTTATCTTCCCAGAAGATTATAATGATTTTGCCTTTGCCTGTTTCAACACTCCAGAAACCTTTGGCCAAGCCTCGTGTTTCTGGAATATCGAATTAAGGTGCGCCTTGCGCTACAAGCTTAATATATTATTTTATCAAATAAAATAACCTATTAATTTCCAGGACCATCCTGAAACGTTATTCCCAATTTGAAAATTAAACCATTTAAACACATTTTCCCAGGATTATGTTTTAAATGTCAATCTTTCAATTATATCTTGATTCTAATAGTCCAACTATTTAATCAACGATTTGTGGTACTATTTATTATAATGATTATAATAGTCCAACTATATAATCAAATATAATTTAAATTAATTAACCTCAATTACATTGATTACTATAATCCAATTATAAAATCAACTGTAAATCGAAATTAATTAATTCAAATATATTGATTAATATAATCCAATTATATATAATCAAATATAATACAGTCCAACTGATTATTAAAAAACAACATTTAAATATTAGTCTAACTAACATTTAATCTAACGACGAAATAATTTGAATGAGCGCGTATGGCGAGTAATTGAACGAGTATTGCAAATTCAATTCTTGCCTCCCACTAATTTTCGGCGAGCCTCTAACCCTCTGTCGAGTACTCGGGAAACCGTGTTTCCTAGTGGGCTAGGATCCCGTTAAATATCACATAATCTTGACTTTGGCCAACAAATTGTATGACAATTAACTAGGTAGATCTCGAAGATCAATTGGATCCCATCCAATTCCTAGATCCAGTAGGCGGATATCCAAATCCTAAACATATATCTTATATATGCCAATACATCCAATGTATTACCTAACCTTTTTCCTCTGGATCAACTAAGCCTTGGCTTTGGCACAACAAACCTAGTGATCCCAGTCAAGCGCGACCCATTGACCATGGAAAGCTTCGTAATCAATGTCTTCATACAAGCATGTTATCAATCAATCAAATCCAATTAATTAATCTGATAATTAGTGATCATCCAATGTTCAAACAACGATTTGATTTTTGCTCGAGTCAAACTCGTTTTGCGAATAAGTACTCAAAGTACGAATTCTTGAATTAAATTAAACTACATAATTAAATCCAATTTAATACGCATTTAATTCTAATTCACTATTTAATTCCAAATTAAATATTACACTTTTATTAACGAACCTTTACGACTTAAATTCCAAATTTAATCGCAACGGGTCTCAAAGCCCGATTAACATCTAATGTTTATTTAATTAAAGTCCAATGGGCTTTTAATTAATTTCTATAAGGCGTGGACTTTTGGTCAACTCGGGTCAAACCGAAGAACCAAAATCCAATCTGGGAGTTATCCCATAAGCCTTTAAATTAATTTTGGCCCATTAGGCCCAATTAAATAATTAAGGTCCATTAAGTCATAATTGGACTTTATGGATGCGGTTTTAGGCCCAATTGGATCCAACCAAATTTGCCTAAACTCAACTTTGTACAACAAAGCCCAAAAGCCCAATCACAACCTTAAAGGCCCAATTTCCAAAAATAAGCCCAATTAATTAACTTATAAAATTCTAAATTCCATAATTAATTAACCTAAGTGTAATACACAATTAATCACCCAATTAATATTTCTAAAACATCAATTAGCATACTTAATCATGCACTTTAACATTAAATAGTGTCCAACACAATTTATTAAAATCAAACCCAATTTACATGCTTTAAGTCTCGGCAATTAGGGGTTTTTCAATCCGATTCGGTTTCAATCCAATTGAATCCACAATCATCATTTCCCAAATCAATTCAATTCATCCAATGAATTAAAACAAAAAATCACAATGAATTTCATGTTCATTAAGATTCGGCCAAGCCACTTTAAAAGGGAAAAAATGTTCCAAATCAAAATTCAATCCAATTGAACTTCAAAACAACATTACCCAATTGTTTTAAGTCATCCAATGATCAAAAAACAAATTAATTCCAAGACATTAGGGTTCTTCCAATTTCGGTCATGCCTCCGATTTGGGGAAAATTGATCCAATCCAATTTTCTTGAAATTGATCACACACAATCTCAATTAAACATGTTCTAAGCATACTTAAACATCCAATTTAATTAAAACATGCTCAAACACATTTTACCCAATTTCAAGTTACATGTTCAACCTAAAGAATTGGGGAAAATTGATCCAATCCAATTTTCTTGAAATTGATCATGCACAACTTCAATTAATCAACATACAAGCATACTTAATCAATCAATTCAACCAAATCATGCTTCAATTGATTTTACCCATTTGTCATGCCCAAAATTTGGGGAAAATTGAATCCAATCCAATTTCATGAAATTGATCATGCACAACTTCAATTCATCAACATACAAGCATACTCAATCATCCAATTTAACCAAATCATGCTTCAATTGATTATCCCCAATTTCAACCCTAAAAGTTTCATGCTTGATAATAGCTCAAGATACCATTGTAGAGTTCTAATATATGTCCCAAGATCAACAAATCAAGCAAGAAAACGCATGAATACACAACATAGGAGGTGCGGAATATACTCACAATGGTCGGTTTTGATGCGAAGAAGAACACAAGCAATTTTCGTCCTCCATTGAGTTCGGCAGTAGCTCTCCTTGACAGTGGGCTGCTCGGTTTTGGGCGTTTTGAACTCCACCATTTTCGGCCATGGATGACCTCCATGGAAGCTCCAAGCTTGAAGCTTTCCAAAGATGATCCCAAGCTCATAAATTCGTTTCCCTATCACCATAATATAACCCAAGGTGTGTGCTAGCACTCTTTCCTCTTCATTATTCTCGCCAAAACTGCAGAAAAAAGGAGCAAGAATTCGACTCCAAGCCGTGAGAGGGAGAGAAGAGAAAGAGAGGGAAAAATGGGTTTCATAGAAAACGTAAAACCCTAAAAAATGTGAATAAAATCAAGAGAGAGAGAAAGTGTAAATGCTTTTTATATTTTCCAAAATTTAATAAAAGCATTTACCACCTTTTACTTTCAAAAAGCAAAGTCAAAAGGTCAAAAGCAAAAAGCAAAAATGCTTTTCCATCACCTATCACTTTTTACTATTCACATCAAGTTACTTTAATAAAGTGACAACATGTAAAGTCACATCACATCACTCAAAGTGACAAGTGATTTGACAATTGATGCGACTAGCGATTTGACGCTTGATGTGACTTGCGTGCCGCGCTCGAATTCGAAATGCGAATGCGCTCGCAATCACTCTCGGGCTCGAGTTCGCTAATTCCAAATTAACGAATTTTCCGTCGCGTCGTAATTAAATGATTACGCCTAGCGAAATCACTATTCACGTCGCTAACGAATTAATTCAAAATTAATTCGTTCCCCCGAATTAAAATCTAATTTTAATTCCGCGCCGAAATCCAATTTCATATAATATATCGTATATATTATTTTATCCGATTAATTCTAAATTAATCGTTCTCTCTCTTTAATTAATATTTTATCCCAGATAAAATATCTTCGTAATTAATCCCAGATTAATTTTCTCTCTCTTCGAATTAATCCCATATTAATTCTATCTCTCTCTTCTAATTAATCCCAGATTAATAAAGTGCGAGTTATACATCATCGGTGAATCTTCGGGAAGCGACCCATGAGATCTCCGGATATGTTGGCAGTAAATACGGTCGTCGGACTATCCGAACACGTAAGTACCTCGTACTACGTTTATACCGATTTACAAGACAAGGTTGGCTTCTAGCAAAGCGCCATGCCTACCCAATTCTCCAGAAATATTCTTACATGAATATATAGATCTGTATCAAGCGTAGTATACCGTAGTATTGCGTATATCAGCCCAGTATCGGATAGTCACGTGCTAGGGCTGGGGCTGGATAAGTGTCTGCCCCGTCCGAAGCACATGTCGGATGTCTGGTAACTAGTCTCTATAATCGGATATACATGACCTTGTCATAATATCCCGATGGCCGGCCAGCACTTAAGAGCACTAATACCGTATCCTGCGTGACATCATCTCCACTATGACTGGAGTGATACTTCCGTCTTGACATCACACCCAATACACTACGACTCTCTGATAAACCCAGAAGTGGTGTACGCAGAACCGGTTAAGCCATGTACCACCAAGACCAAAGTCTACCGATTATCGCAAGTATTAGCGATGTAAGTCTCAGGTTAAGACTATACACACCTACCTTGATTTCGGCCTCCCATAGACACATAGTCATAATACCAATGGGATTCCGAGGGGTCTATCCAGAGCGAAGCTGTTTCCCGTACCATCGGTGAAACACGACCTCCTATCGCACTTGCATAAGTATCCAATACTTATATATATGAGAACTATGTCGTTGTGCCCTCACAACGAACACAAGTGCAATACTAGCCTATTCCGTATTATCGATGTCCAGTCTCGATAATACTCCGGCTAGGGATATTTAATGATTAAACCTTCGGGGACTGATACTGTCTCATATCATTCTCAGTCCAGGAACTAATCATAGGGACCTCTCTTCATTTATATATCTATGGTGAACTAATCACAAATGATGAGAGTGCAATTTCCTTGTCACATAGTTAATTTGCTACAACAACACAATGATATGTGCAAATAGTGACGCTATGGGTCATTTTGTCCAACACAACGATGGTCTAATTGGGTATCTAAACACTTACTTGGGTCGGAACTACTGGAAAGAAGAGTTATTGCTCATACTACTAGAATCCATGTCAACTACTCCAAGTCTTAAGGTTTCCACAACTCTTATCAACTATGTTGAGGTTTCCATTTACGTTACTACCTTTGCACTATGTTATCTATGAGTCTGTATGTACTGAACTTCCTTGTTACTTCTCATATCTTTCTTTACTATTTCCATATCCTATCTATTGGTTCTAAGTCGTCATACCGAGGCAATTTGTTGGTTCTTTCTGTTACGGTTGTTGCTCTGAGCGCCAATTTCTGATGTATTTCCCTGTAAATACTCTTGTAAATATTTTATTAGTGAATAAATTAAACAGTTTCTATAATATGAATTATTTTATTATATGGTAAAGACGTAAATGACCATAGGGTGATTGGTTATGATACAGTTGCAAAAGCATCGCAACTGAGATTGAGCAGTATCATAATAGTATCATTCTTTAACTATTTCTGGTCAAGGTTTACAATTATTTGGTCAGTAAGTAAACCCGATGAGACTGGTACGTGTCGTATATTGGAATATTAGATTCCAATGGTTTCTCAATGAACCATGAGTCTCGGAAGACTCGTATAGACACGTAGGTGTTTATATCAGATAAACACTGAACGGCTCACCGAAGATTCTTAATAAATGGTACACCAACATCAATAAGAATCTTCTTGGGTTAAGTGAGCATAGTGATCCTTCGAATTGAGGTACCACTGTGGATGTATGAGGTATCATCCACACTTTGATGGCAGTCACGTCAACGATCTATTAAGATCAGACCCATGTCTGTTCGTTGGGTATGGACTGATCCTCAGGATATCCTGTGTGTATCAAGATAGGATCCGTCAGTTCTGTGTACAGAGCACAGGTATCCATTATGGAATTAGTAATCTGTTAAATCCATAGGCCCGTGGTACACTTTAGAAATGAGTTCTAAGTGTTATTAAGAGATTGCTAATAGAATCGTCGACGGGATTATACCGATAGAGATTTGACATTTATATTTATATCTCTGGGATAATATGGATACATGTGACGGAAGGATTATACTTATGCAGTGACCTCGACCTGTATGGTTCCGAGAGTTTATCCGTGTTCATCGTAATTATGAGTGGGAAGATTATGGACACGAAATTGGATTTCGTGATGGATATGCCTGAACCTAGAGAGTCTCATTAATGAAATATACTCGTAGAGCACTATGGCACCTTTTATGAATAATACTGATTTTTTATAAGTTGTTTAACGGTTAAACGAAAATACATTCGTTTGGGTTCTTTCGGCCATTTGTTAAATATCAAATTGTGATATCTGACATTTATTATTAATATATGTATTTTGATTATTTAATTTTAATATAATACATATATTTAAGATATTTTTATTTAATTTTTTGATTATTTAAATGTTAAATAATTATATTAATTAAATAATAAATATCTTGTTACTTTAATTAAAGTAAGCAAATGGCTAATTTTAATTGGATTAAATGGTCAATTTTGATTGGATTAAATGGCGTGATTTAATTGGAACATTTGTGTATTTCATTAAATGGTTTAATTATTAATAACCACAAATTTATTAGATCTTTATCCATTTATTATTTGAAATAAAATTGAAATGCTTGGCTTATAATTTTTCCCCAATTTTCGGTCTTTGAATGGAAAATATGTACGCCTTGTTTCAATTTTTTATTTCATAATTTCAAGAACCCTAAATCAAATACAAAGAGAGTTTGAGGAAAAAAATAAGAAGAAAGAAATCAAAGAAAAGCTTGGGAAATCTTGGAAATTTGTAAGTTTTTCTTACTTTCTTCTACATGAAAAATATTTCTATAACTCTAGACTTCAATATGTGTAGCTAGATCTTTATCTACTCTTTTGTTTATGTATTTTGATGGTTGAAAACTTGATAGAAAGATGTTAGCATGTATGAACTTTAAAGAATGCTTATTAGGAGTAATTAAGTATTATTTTCATTATTTGATAATTTTATTACCATTCTAGAGTTGCTTAGCCACTCATAAATGACATAGAATTGTTCTTGAGTTTATTCATGGTGGTGAGACTTGTTTGGTGTGGTAAGGATTGGATTAAAGTATTGAATTTAATTAATTTGGTGTTAATTGGCCAATTGGACAATTTTGAGAAATTAGGGTTCATAACCCTTTCTAAATTTGGGGCTTTTCACATATGTGTTAATTAATGATGTATATATGGTGCATATTAATTTTGGTATTGTTTGAACAAATTGGATCGAATTGATCAAACTTGAAAATTGAGGGACCTCTCGGCAATTTGGGAAAAATTGGTTTCTTGAATTGAAATTTGTATTTTCATGTATAAGACATGTATAAATCATTTTGGGATTGATTTGGAATCAATTATAATTTTATTTGACAATTATGGACTAAAATGACAAAAATACAAAGTTTAGGGGTTAAACGACAATTGATAAAAAATCTGATTTTTGGGTAAAAATGTAACATCCCCGATCCGAGAGATGTTACCGGCAGGGGATAGACCGTACTAATCCCATAAGCCTCTGACTCAAAAATCATAACAATATTATTACTCGTTCCTCTATTTATTTATCATAAGTATGGGTCCATAGCCAAAATTAACAATTGAACATACAAACTAACTTTAATTACTGAAAACATAATTACACATATCTTTACAATGACTGACACATAATCAGGAACTAACTTATGACTTCTATTTGACCAGACTATACTCTCAGTCTTTCTTACTCGAACTGGTGGACTCCAACCACAGTGACTGCATCAGTATCCGTCTTCCCGAGCTCACCCTCAAAGAAAACCTGCAACCAAAGAAAACTGGGAGTGCGAGGGTTAGATCGTCGTACGATCTAAGTGAGTGAACTATAAAATTGAAATGCAGCAATAAAATCATTTAGTTCTGAAATCAAAATCTGAAACTCCATTTCTGAAAATTTCATGTGAAATCTCTTTTATAAAACTTGTCTTTCCGAAAAATGCTTTTGAAACTCTGGTTTCTGAAAACTATTTCAGAAATCTGATTTTCTGAAAAACTGTTTACCAAAAATCCGATCACTGTGAACTGCTCGGTATCTGAAAAACCTTGACGTATGAGGGCGTTATGTATCATCGTCCCCTCATACGCCTAACTGTAGCCAGTAGTGCAAATTCATGACTTTGGGCCGTTACGTATCGCCGTCCCCCAAATCATGCCACTACTGTCTCTGAAACAGGTGGTCTTGAGGCGTTACGTATTGCCGTCCCCCAAGCCACAAAACTAGAACTGGGGGTGCGGATCTATGCTACCACCCAAGCTCTGAAACTAGGGTCTAGGGGTGTTACATATCACCGTCCCTCAGACCTGCTCTAGGATCTGAGGGCGTTACGTATCCTCATCCCCTCAGTCCTCTACATGTGCAGATGTCTCTGTCCGTCAATTCCAACTGTGTCAAGTTACATACTGGGATGAGTTTTTCCCTCATGCCCTGAAATCATAAAAACATGATTTGTATCTGAAAACTTAAGAAACATTTTCTGAAAGGATTTCTTTCTCAATTAAAACTTAAACCAAAACTTTGTATGAAATAACTGTAAAGAAAATCTTCTTAACGCCCTAAAGCATAAAAATGTAAGTTTGAAACAGAAATAACATAATAAAAGTCAGTTTAAAAGGAGAGTGTCCACTCACAGTTTTGGAATCTGGCTGGCACCGGATCCATTGTCTAAGTAGATTGCGGTTCCTGTGGATAATCTATGATCGGGAACTTAATTAGCATGCGAATTGTAAGAATGAATAACGGAATTTAACTAAGCTGATTAATGTATCAACATATCTTATCTATAAGGCTTATCGTGCTTATATCTCAATGTAAGGTATACCTACGAACTGATACGAGACCTATAAGGCAGCCTCAAGCATGCTAGAAAGGAACATCGATGACTTAAGACTGACTTGGGCCACATTTTGAACTCTAGTCGCGACGCAGGTCAGGGCGCGTCGCAACCACATGAACCAAAAGCGTGCCTAATTTTTACTCTTTCGCGTCGCGACGCGACGCAGTTCCCAGGTTTTCTATTTTTCTTCTCCAACTTCAATTCACCCAAATACTCAACCCCAAAATTCCCATACTAAAAATCATTGTTCAATACACCACATTACCATCAATTCTACATAAACTAAATCATTATTTATCAAAAATCAACTTCCAATTATCCCATATAATCCATAAGATTAAACCCATTTCATCAATTTAATACCATTTCATCACTTTAATCTCATATTCTTAACTAACCCAAAAATTAGGGATTCCACTCAATTCCCACACATTACATGCTACTAAAAGCAGTTTCTAATATGCTTCTATAATTTATCTATTATTTAATCATCAAAATCCATAATCCAAAATTTGGGTGAAAGTCCCTTACCTCATTTCATTTTTGTTTCCTTCACCCTCCAAGTCTCCCAAGGTTGCCAAGCTTTTCTCTATTTCTTTTCTTCCTCTTCTTCTTTTCCTCTCTTCTTCTTCTTATTTTCTTTTTCTTCTTCTTCTTTCCTCTCTTCTTCTCCCACATCTCTTCCTTTCTTTTTTGTTCCAAAATTTTGTGATTAGTGAATAGTGAGCCCTTTATATAGTGGGGGTTGTATGATATTTGGAAGGTTGGCGAAAATTGTAGAAGTGTGTAGAAAATTTGAGATTTTTGCATTTGACCCCGAAATCACTATTCATTCGAATTTTGAATTGCGTTTTTGTCCTATTTCTGGTCAGATTTTGGAAAAATATTCAACGCGGAAGTTGTAGGTTTCGATCTCAGCTTTCCGACGATATAAAATTCATAAAAATATGGGTTTATATGAAAATGTTATGCCCCAAATACCACAGGCTATCCAAAGGGGAACACTATACAGTCTCGTCCCGGGACTTTGAGGAATTTACCGATTGTCCTCAAAGTCATTCCATTAGTATATTTGAGTCTCAATATAATTCATTTTATGTGCATTCATCCTTTTCTTAACAGTACAGTTGTATACACTAGTAAAAACTATCGGTCGTTACAAATTCTCCCATTCTTAAATAGGATTCGTCCTCGAAACCTTTTTTTAAACTTGGGATCTCACCACAGACCACCGGTTTCACGGCCTCGCTCTAGACCATCAACCTTTACTGACTTCATATTCGAAACCATCTTGCTTTACCTGCCAGAACTCTTACTTTTCTGTAAACTAACTCACCCTTGTCTCAGTCTTTCCTTTATCTTGGCTTCTGTTTCATGCTTGGTACTTTTGACTTTAGATCGAGAAAGGACTCATCATCCTGTTTTCATAACTTCCTTCTCATTACCTTACACAACGACCATGTCTCCACTCCTATGGTGTATCAAGGAATCTCACTCTTAGACTTTTTCGTTATATTTTATTTACTTCAGCTCATTTATTACTTGAGCTTTTAATTCCGAAGGGTACTAGGTTCGTGGTTTACGTCCACTCCTTCCATTTTTGACAGATTAGACTCTTTATTTCTAATCTACGAGAAGACATATTCTAAGAGTCTCCTTGCTAAGAACTGAATGCCCTCTTAACTTATTTTGCACCACTATTGGGCTAGGCTTTTTCACCTTTACTGACGGATCTTTTATCTCTGTAGGTATTTGTACTTTCTTGTAACTGGGCTCTTTTACTTTGGCTTTGACCCTGGAAGGTACATATGTACATATGTTTATACTGTTGGACAAAATGACCCATAGCGTCACTATTTGCACAGATCATTGTGTTGTTGTAGCAAATTAACTATGTGACAAGGAAATTGCACTCTCATCATTTGTGATTAGATCACCATAGATATATAAATGAAGAGAGGTCCCTATGATTAGTTCCTGGACTGAGAATGATATGAGACAGTATCAGTCCCCGAAGGTTTAATCATTAAATATCCCTAGCCGGAGTATTATTGAGACTGGACATCGATAATGCGGAATAGGCTAGTATTGCACTTGTGTGCGTTGTGAGGGCACAACGGCATAGTTCTCATATATATAAGTATCGGATACTTATGCAAGTGCGATAGGAGGTCGTGTTTCACCGATGGTACGGGAAACAGCTTCGCTCTGGATAGACCCCTCGGAATCCCATTGGTATTATGACTATGTGTCTATGGGAGGCCGAAATCAAGGTAGGTGTGTATAGTCTTAACCTGAGACTTACATCGCTAATACTTGCGATAATCGGTAGACTTTGGTCTTGGTGGTACAAGGCTTTAACCGGTTCTGCGTACACCACTTCTGGGTTTATCAGAGAGTCGTAGTGTATTGGGTGTGATGTCAAGACGGAAGTATCACTCCAGTCATAGTGGAGATGATGTCACGCAGGATACGGTATTAGTGCTCTTAAGTGCTGGCCGGCCATCGGGATATTATGAAAAGGTCATGTATATCCGATTATAGAGACTAGTTACCAGACATCCGACATGTGCTTCGGACGGGGCAGACACTTATCCAGCCCCAGCCCTAGCACGTGACTATCCGATACTGAGCTGATATACGCAATACTACGGTATACTACGCTTGATACAGATCTATATATTCCTGTAAGAATATTTCTGGAGAATTGGGTAGGCATGGCGCTTTGCTAGAAGCCAACCTTGTCTTGTAAATCGGTATAAACGTAGTACGAGGTACTTACGTGTTTGGATAGTCCGACGACCGTATTTACTGCCAACATATCCGGAGATCTCATGGGTCGCTTCCTGAAGATTCACCGATGACGTATGACTCCCACTATGATTAATCTGGGATTAATTAGTAAAGAGAGAAGATTAATTAGAAGAGAGAGAAAATTAATCTAGGATTAATTGCGGAGATATTTTATCTGGGATAAAATATTAATTAAAGAGAGAGAACGATAATTTGGAATTAATCGATAAAATAATACATTCGATATATTATGCGAAATTAGATTTCGACGCGGAATTAAAATTAGATTTTACTTCGGGCGAACGAATTAATTTAGAATTAATTCGTTATGGATGTGAATAGTGATTTTGCTAGGCGTAATCGTTTAATTACGTCGCAACGGAAAATTCGTTAATTTGGAATTAGCAAACCCGAACCCGAGCGTGTTTGCGAGCGCATTCGTATTTCGAATTCGAGTGCGGCACGCAAGTCACGTCAAGCGTCAAATCGCTAGTCACATCAATTGTCAAATCATTTGTCACTTTGAGTGATGTGACATGACATGTTGTCACTTTAATAAAGTGACTTGATGTGAATAGTGATAGTTGATTGAAAAAGCATTTTGCCTTTTTGACTTTTGCTTTTTTGAAAAGTAAAATGAATTGTTTAATAGAAATAAAAAGTGGTAATGGCTTTAATTAATTTTTGGAAAATATAAAAAGCTTTTACACTTTCTCTCTCTCTCAACAATTACAGTATACGGTTTTGGCATTTGGGAGCCAAAACGTTTTTCTCTTCCTCTCTTGGCTTGGAGCCATTTTCTTCTCTTCCATTTTTGGTTTGACCGAAAATCCAAGAAGAATAAGGAGTGCTAGCACACACATGGGTTATACATAGGTGATAGGGAAACAAATTTATGAGCTTGGATTTGTTTTTGGAGCTTGAAGCTTGGAGCTTCAATGGTGGTTCATCAATGGCCGGTCATGGAGGAGACATAAATCACCAAAACCGAGCAACCCACAGTCACAGAAGCACACTGCCGAGCTTAACAAGGAGGAAGAAACGCATCTTGTTCTTTGCATCAAATCCATCATTGTGAGTATATGATTCTGCCCTTACTCCTTGTGTATTCATGCGAATTTTGTGCTTGATTTCATGATTTTGGGACCTATATTAGAACTCAACAATGGTATCTAGAGCTATTATCAAGCATGAAAAAGTTAGGGTTAAAATTGGGTAACTCGATTTAGGCATGATTTGGTTGAATTGTTTCATGAAGTATGCTTGAATGAGGTTGAATTGAAGTTGTGTATGATCAATTTCATGAAATTGGATTGGATTCAATTTTCCCTAAATTTTGGGCATGACAAATTGGGTAAAATCAATTGAAGCATGATTTGATTAAATTGATTGATTAAGTATGCTTAAATGTTGTTTAATTTAAGATTGATTGGATCAATTTGAAGAAATTATGTTTGGAACAAATTTCCCCAATTTTTTATGTTGGCATAAAGTGACAAATTTGGGTAAACTTGATTTTGAGCATATTTTGTGAAATTGAATGAATGAGAATGCTTAAAGTATGTTTAATTTAAGATTGATTGGATCAATTTGTTGAAATTGTGTTTGAAACAAATTTCCCCAAATTGATTATGTTGGCCGAAATTAAAGAACCCTAATATCTTGGTGAATTTTGTTTGTTTTAGATCATTGGATGACTTGAAACAAGTGGTAATGTTGAATTGAAATTTGATTGGATTGAATTTTGATTTGGAACAATTTCCCTTTATAAGTGGGTTGGCCGAATTCAATTGGACATGAAATTCATTGTGATTTTGTTGTTTGATTCATTGGATGAGTTGAATTGATTTGGTAAATTATGATTGTGGATTCAATTGGATTGAAACCGAATCGAATTGAAAAACCCCTAATTGCCGAGACTTGAAAGCATGTAAATTGGGTTTGATTTTAATTGAATTGTGTTGGACACTATTTGGTTGTTAAAGTGCATGATTAATTAGGCTAATTGATGTTTTAGAAATGTTAATTGGGTAATTGATTGTGTATTACACTTAGGTTAATTAATTGTGAAATTTGAATTTTATAAGTTAATTAATTTGGGCTTGATTTTGGAAATTGGGCTTGTTAGGTTGTAATTGGGCTTTTGGGCTTTGTTGTAACAAAGTTGAGTTTAGGCAAATTGGTTGGATCCAATTGGGCCTAAAACCGCATCCATAAAGTCCAATTATGACTTAATGGACCTTAATTATTTAATTGGGCCTAATGGGCCAAAATTAATTTAAAGGCTTATGGGGTAACTCCCGGATTGGATTTTGGTTCTTCGGTTTGACCCGAGTTGACCAAAAGTCCACGCCTTATAAAAATTAATTAAAAGCCCATTGGACTTTAATTAAATAAACATTAGATGTTAATCGGGCTTTGAGACCCGTTGCGATTAAATTTGGAATTTAAGTCGTAAAGGTTTGTTAATAAAAGTGTAATATTTAATTTGGAATTAAATAGTGAATTAGAATTAAATGCGTATTAAATTGGATTTAATTATGTAGTTTAATTTAATTCAAGAATTCGTACTTTGAGTACTTATTCGCAAAACGAGTTTGACTCGAGCAAAAATCAAATCGTTGTTTGAACATTGGATGATCACTAATTATCAGATTAATTAATTGGATTTGATTGATTGATAACATGCTTGTATGAATACATGGTTGCGATGCATGAATAATGTATATCGGATGGATATTAGTCGGGTGTGATAATTTTGGAAATTGTAATAAATTTGATTTATTATTGGACCTGCGTGTCCAGCCTTATCACCTCTATACTCTTTGTATTCTCTTCTCACCTATTCCCCTCAATGTAAATGAGGTTTCTTTAGAAGTGTAGTGTAACGGGTAGAAGTAAATACATGTGCTAGCTTTGGAGAGAGAAAATGAGAGATTTGATCTAGGATCAATGTAAAGTATCCATCTGCATATCATTATTATTTTATTTCATATGCGCTTTATTATGTGTTTAGAATGCATGTTTAAGGGTGTATGATGATGAGACCTTAATAAAGATAATAAATTGGTAGCCAATTTGCACGCGAAAAACCCTCGTTCAATATCAAGTGTTTTTCCTTCCATTGAGTGATTCTTACTCAAGATCCGAGATTGGCATTGGGTTGTTGGCCAAAGTCAAGCCCTTTGTCCGTCGAAGATGTGTTTGAATCACGAGAGCTTTGTTCCATATCGGTGTCTTGTCCAAGTTGTGGTTTGTTGGCCAAAGTCAAGACCACTTCCTTTCCATCGACATTGATTACGAAGCTTTCCATGGTCAATGGGTCACACTTGACTGGGATCACTAGGTTTGTTGTGCCAAAGCCAAGGCTTAGTTGATTCAGAGGAAAACGGTTAGGTAATAAATTGGATGTATTGGCATATATAAGATATATGTTTAGGATTTGGATATCCGCCTACTGGATCTAGGAATTGGATGGGATCCAATTGATCTTCGAGATCTACCTAGTTAATTATCATACAATTTGTTGGCCAAAGTCAAGATTGTGTGATATTTAACGGGATCCTAGCCCACTAGGAACACGGTTTCCCGAGTACTCGACAGAGGGTTAGAGGCTCGCCGAAAATAGTGGGAGGCAAGAATTGAATTTGCAATACTCGTTCAATTACTCGCCATACGCGCTCATTCAAATTATTTCGTCGTTAGATTAAATGTTAGTTGGACTAATATTTAAATTGTTGTTTTTATAAACAGTTGGACTGTATTATATTTGATTATATATAATTGGATTATATTAATCAATATATTTGAATTAATTAATTTCAGTTTACAGTTGATTTTATAGTTGGACTATAGTAATCAATGTAATTGAGGTTAATTAATTTAGATTATATTTGATTATATAGTTGGACTATTATAATCATTATAATAAATAGTACCACAAATCGTTGATTATATAGTTGGACTATTAGAATCAAGATATAAAAATGAAAGATTAATGTTTAAGACATAATCCTGGGCGAAAATGTATTTAAAAACGATTTTATTTTTCAAATTGGGAATAAATTTCAGGATGGTCCTGGAAAAATAATAACTTATTTTATTTGATAAAATAACGTATTATGCCTAAGCCTGGAGTTAAGCAAATAGTAGAGCATAATCTTTGGAAGATCATGTAATGATAACTTAAGTGTTTAATCCATTATGTTTGTCATAATTATGTTCACAGCAAGTATTAAAATTGGATTTTAGATACTTAGTGTGATACATAAAATATATATATTGATGTTCAAAATCTATTTTGAATAGGATACTGACTTCAATTGAGATTTATCTGTGAATTGAAAACGGGACGAAAGTCGCTGTTTTAACCGTAGATATCTGAATTTAGGAACTACCTTCGGGTTAGTACTTAAATATAGAAACTGTTATAATGTAGCTAGTTTGACTAGAAACATTATCTCTATATCGCGTATAACCCGCTGCGGGTGTACCTTTATATTCTAGAACACTAAAGTGTTTCATTATATAAAGATGATATTGAGATAAACACATTAGATGTGAATAACAGAATTTATATTTTGAATATAAATGATATCTCAATTATATAACATGACAAATAAATAGCTCAAATTGATTTGATCAGTTAAGAAACTTAATTGTGGCATAGTTGTCAGGGACACTACTAAACAAGAATCGTATATCCGCACTTTTGAAGAGCGGGTACTAGGACTGATTTGATTCCATTCAAATAAAGTCTACGAATCTAGTCTATTTGGGCAAAGTGCCTAAAACACTATTTACTTGGTAAAAGTGTAAATGCCACCGATCTGTTAGCCCTACTTCATAGTGAAGCAAGTGGGCCCATGTCTAGCTAGGCTAGATATGGATTTGAATATTTCGTGACCTGTACGGATGTGGCATCGCGTATGGTTATGTGTTTCTTTTGAAACACAAATCGGAAACTTTTAGAGTTTCGACACGAAATAGACAAATAGATCGGCTAAAGTATTAAACCGTCATGGTAAGACTGTAATGGAAAATACTTAAGCAATAAGTTTCTAGTTTTTATGAAAGAGTATAATATTCTTTCAAATAAGGACTCCTCCCGGAATACGTCAGTTTGACGGTGTGTCCGAACGGATTAACCGAATTTTGTTAGACATAATAAGGTTAATCACGAGTCGCTCTGAGCTACCATTTCCTTCAACGGATAAGCTTTAAACAGTGCAAGAACTTATTTTGAATAAGGTTCCATAATAATCTGTTTGACAGATTCATATTAGATATGAACGGGAAAGAAACCGGGTTTCTCATTCCTGATAATTTGGGTATGCTAGGCATATGTTTGGATGATACCAAACTAAAACCCAAATAGGATAAGTGCCAAATGTAGGTTATCCTAGGGATACCATAAGTATTGTACTTATACATCTCACAAGAGAACAATTAGATTGTTACTCACCATACGATTTTCCTGAAAGGAATACCGATATGCAGTGGTAAGTGGGAGGATAGTATAACTCGATGGAAATCGGAGTAATACTGTTCAAGGCACTGAATCTTAATGGAACATGAATAGTTCATCCAGGATGAGACTATTACCATTAATCTTCGAATACACAAGAACCGCGTAGGTCGGATAGAGTCAGAAAACAACCTGGGGTATGGGTTTCTGATCGCACCTCATAAAGATGTCTATCTTATTGAGGAATACTAACTGACTACGTATGAGGAAGTGATACAAGGTATCAACTCCCTAATTATGGCAAAGTGTCATGTAATCCGAAATGGATTCCATGTATATCAACCAGTTTGGATACTAGTTGATGTACCACAAAGGCATTGTGCCTATTGGTACTATATGTCTTCTAGGAAGACATACATGGATGACAACATACCAACGTATAAGCTAGGCTTTAACGGAAAGGTATCGTTATCAACATTGTGTTGATTACGATTCAACCTTTTACCTGTTGCCACGGTAAATCCATTTGGATAATGCAGATTATTCGATCCATGATTGGATTGAAGCAAGCATTAGGTTCTTGGAATTATCGTTTTTATATAATCATAATGATGTATGATTTAATTCAAAACGAAAATAATTCTAGTGTATATATAAGAAGGTTAGTGGGAGCGCACTGATAGTGCATGTCCTATAAATAATGATAATACGTCATTTCTTGGAAATGATATTCCCATAAAGCTATTGTTGAAAGCTTGGCTTTCATAGAAATTCTCCGTAGAATTCTGGGGAGTAACAACCTTTATTCAAGGAATAAAGATCTACTGGGAAGATTTGGAGTTGTTAACACTCTCTGGGAATTGTACATTTAAAATGTACTTGACCTGGTGTATCATACGCTTTGAGCATATGGATTCACAAACAGGCCAATCCGAGTGATAGTCACTGGATTGATGTTAAGAACATCCGTTAGTATCTTTAGAAACTAAGGATGCTGTCTTAGTCTATGGAGAAGGAGAACTTGAAGTGATGGGGTCACTGTAGCAAGTTTTCTATAACCGATAAAGACGACTAAAAGTCGCAAACGGTACTATATAGTTTGAATAACGGTACAGTGAGCTGGAAATCTTCCAAGTAAGATACTGTTACCGAATAAACAACAAATGCGGGTTGTTGCTGCAGCTGAAGCAGCAATAGAAGTCATTTGGGTCGATACAAATCTAATTAGATTAGATATAGTTCTGTTAGCAGCTGAGCTAGGCGTCAGCACAGGCTAAAGAATTAATGGTCTCATCAACGATCCAGATACATACTTAGATACTCATCTGATTCATTCGGATCATATATCGTGGCGATATGATGATCGAATAAATCGCATCAAGATGATAATCATGCAAATCCGCTGACGAATGCATTTCTCAGCAGTTTGAGCCAACCGTACATAGTTTGGGTGTAGGACACTTGAGTGACTGGCTATGTGCCAAGTGGGAGATTGTTGGACAAAATGACCCATAGCGTCACTATTTGCACAGATCATTGTGTTGTTGTAGCAAATTAACTATGTGACAAGGAAATTGCACTATGATTAGTTCCTGGACTAAGAATGATATGAGACAGTATCAGTCCCCGAAGGTTTAATCATTAAATATCCCTAGCCGGAGTATTATTGAGACTGGACATCGATAATGCGGAATAGGCTAGTATTGCACTTGTGTGCGTTGTGAGGGCACAACGGCATAGTTCTCATATATATAAGTATCGGATACTTATGCAAGTGCGATAGGAGGTCGTGTTTCACCGATGGTACGGGAAACAGCTTCGCTCTGGATAGACCCCTCGGAATCCCATTGGTATTATGACTATGTGTCTACGGGAGGCCGAAATCAAGGTAGGTGTGTATAGTCTTAACCTGAGACTTACATCGCTAATACTTGCGATAATCGGTAGACTTTGGTCTTGGTGGTACATGGCTTTAACCGGTTCTGCGTACACCACTTCTGGGTTTATCAGAGAGTCGTAGTGTATTGGGTGTGATGTCAAGACGGAAGTATCACTCCAGTCATAGTGGAGATGATGTCACGCAGGATACGGTATTAGTGCTCTTAAGTGCTGGCCGGCCATCGGGATATTATGACAAGGTCATGTATATCCGATTATAGAGACTAGTTACCAGACATCCGACATGTGCTTCGGACGGGGCAGACACTTATCCAGCCCCAGCCCTAGCACGTGACTATCCGATACTGGGCTGATATACGCAATACTACGGTATACTACGCTTGATACAGATCTATATATTCATGTAAGAATATTTCTGGAGAATTGGGTAGGCATGGCGCTTTGCTAGAAGCCAACCTTGTCTTGTAAATCGGTATAAATGTAGTACGAGGTACTTACGTGTTCGGATAGTCCGACGACCGTATTTACTGCCAACATATCCGGAGATCTCATGGGTCGCTTCCCGAAGATTCACCGATGATGTATAACTCGCACTTTATTAATCTGGGATTAATTAGTAAAGAGAGAAGATTAATTAGAAGAGAGAGAAATTAATCTGGGATTAATTGCGGAGATATTTTATCTGGGATAAAATATTAATTAAAGAGAGAGAACGATTAATTTGGAATTAATCGATAAAATAATATATTCGATATATTATGCGAAATTAGATTTCGACGCGGAATTAAAATTAGATTTTACTTCGAGCGAACGAATTAATTTAGAATTAATTCGTTAGCGACGTGAATAGTGATTTTGCTAGGCGTAATCGTTTAATTACGTCGCAACGGAAAATTTGTTAATTTGGAATTAGCGAACCCGAGCCCGAGCATGTTTGCGAGCGCATTCGTATTTCGAATTCGAGTGCGGCACGCAAGTCACGTCAAGCGTCAAATCGCTAGTCACATCAATTGTCAAATCATTTGTCACTTTGAGTGATGTGACATGACATGTTGTCACTTTAATAAAGTGACTTGATGTGAATAGTGATAGTTGATTGAAAAAGCACTTTTGCCTTTTTGACTTTTGCTTTTTTGAAAAGTAAAATGATTGTTTTAATAAAAGAATAAAAAGTGGTAAATGGCTTTAATTAATTTTTGGAAAATATAAAAGCTTTTACACTTTCTCTCTCTCTCAACAATTACAGTATACGGTTTTGGCATTTGGGAGCCAAAACGTTTTTCTTCTTCCTCTATTGGCTTGGAGCCATTTTCTTCTCTTCTATTTTTGGTTTGACCGAAAATCCAAGAAAAAAGGAGTGCTAGCACACACATGGGTTATACATAGGTGATAGGGAAACGAATTTATGAGCTTGGATTTGTTTTTGGAGCTTGAAGCTTG
Organism: Zanthoxylum bungeanum; assembly: GCA_019454045.1. Classification (NCBI taxonomy): domain Eukaryota; kingdom Viridiplantae; phylum Streptophyta; class Magnoliopsida; order Sapindales; family Rutaceae; genus Zanthoxylum; species Zanthoxylum bungeanum. The sequence goes on along the minus strand of SKCR01040119.1, from coordinate 64,891 downwards.
GAGCTTCAATGGTGGTTCATCAATGGCCGGTCATGGAGGAGACATAAACCACCAAACCGAGCAGCCCACAGTCACAGAAGCTCACTGTCGAGCTTAACAAGGAGGAATAAACGCATCTTGTTCTTTGCATCAAATCCAATCATTGTGAGTATATGATTCCGCCCTTACTCCTTTGTTATTCATGCGAATTTTGTGCTTGATTTCATGATTTTGGGACCTATATTAGAACTCAACATATACTAGGGTGTTTACCGGTTCCTCACTACAATTTCTTGTCTCTGCTTATCTGTATAACTTTAGGACTTTGTAATGCAGGGTCTGACTCCTTAGGTACCTTTGTCCTCTATTATTATTCACCTAATGGGTTTGTACTAAGAAAGTTGGGTATGGTAGTTTCGCTGGGAGCTGAACTGTATGCACACTTCTACTTAAACTGCACTCCTGCTATAGATGGGGATGCTGGCGATTCAGTTCTGACTATAATCTATTCTTTTCTTCATACCCTAATTTTTACTGCTACTGTAAGTCTGATTTTGGTGCTCCTCACTGACTTGTTCTCCAAAGTCTAGTGCAGTCAAGGGTCATCACCCAAATATACGTACACATGTCATACTGTAGGCACTGCATTTTTGCATATAAGTCGCGATGATGAGCCTCGTACGGAGGCACTACCCTTTAAGTTGCGGAAGTCGCGGGAAACGGACGTCGGAAGGGAAAATTCAGAAATTGATACCTAGTTGGACTTAATTCATTTGCTTAGCTTCGGGTTCGCTCGTTGGATCTCTGTTTTAAAACTTATCCTTGGCCCAAAACCCCCGTAAGCCACACATCAAACCACACGCCCATCCCTTCTAAAATAATAAATCCACACATTAAACACATGTTGAAATATAAACAAATCACCTTTCCGAATTAAAGAAATATAATCAAATCACCCTCCTAATTAAATTAAATCACATGCCTAAACTAAATAAAATAAAATCAAATCCCATAAATCATCTTCCTAATTAAATTAAATCACATGCCTAAACTAAAATCAAATCCCATTAAATCACATTCCAAATAAATCACATTCCTAATTAAAATAAATCACATGCCCCAAATTAAATAAATCAAATAAATTCATTTCCTAAACTAAAACAAATCACCTTCATAAGTTAGAGAGATCATTTCCTTATAGCACACTAATTAAAAGATATCCTCCATAATTACATGATTCATTCCATTCCCGTACAAGGAAAGCCCTAACCCTCTCCTATAAAAAGACACCCAAACCAAACCCTTAGAACCTCTGGCTAATTCACGCCCCTCCTCTCTCTCCCTAGAACACTCACAGCCATCAAACTCACGCACCCAGCACCCAAATTCATGCCCTTCACTACTCGGCAGCAACAAGCCCTTCACACACTGCCTCACCCCCACGTAGCCCACTCACGAAGACCACCAAAAAAAAGCAACCCTCTAAACTCCCCCTTCGCATAAGACAAACACACGCACACACCCTTCACCACTAGCAGCCCTCGTGTCTCTCTCTCAAATCAACAAACCCTTCACGCCTCCAAAGCCAGCCCTCTCACTTCAACGCACTTAGACTCCACTTACAGCTCGACCTCTCACCAAGCCACGAGACACACACACGTTACAACATAAGCCAAAAGTAAACTATCCCTTGACCGACATAAGTCATTCCCCACATTCACGTTCAAAACAAATTGCCAGCCGAACATGAGGTAAACAACAAAAGACGAACAGCCCCCAAATAAGGGATACAACGAGAACTTGAGCAAATGAGACTAAATAGGACTGACCAATCACCAGAAAAGAACTGGCAGAAGGAAACAGAAAACAGGCCCAGGGGGCGACTAAAGATTTTTGTAGGCGAGAGGTACCGAGGAGCACAAGGAAGGCCTAACCCATCGGAAAAGGAAATACATCCATGCATACATGCATACACGTCACATGCACGCAATTTTTTGTTTTGTTTTTGTTCGCAGGTTTTGAAGAAAAGGAAAAAGTTACAAAGACAAGCAGTTCCGGGAATGAATCCCAAGGTCGAGGCCCACATTGTCAGCAGTTTCAGGAATGAGTCCCAGGGTCGAGGCCCACATCAGTATCGGTTTTGGGGATGAGTCCCAGCGTCGAGGCCCACATCAGTATCAGTTTTGGGGATGAGTCTCAGGGCCGAGGCCAACATCAGTATCAGTTTTGAGGATGAGTCCCAGGGTCGAGGCCCACATCAGTATCAGTTTTGGGGATGAGTCACAGGGTCGAGGCCCACATCAGTATCAGTTTTGGGGATGAGTCCCAGGGTCGAGGCCCACATCAGCATCAATTTTGGGGATGAGTCCCAAGGTCGAGGCCCATATCAGTATCAGTTTTGGGGATGAGTCCCAAAGTCGAGGCCCACATCAGTATCAGTTTTGGGGATGAGTCCTAGGGTCGATGCCCACATCAGTATCAGTTTTGGGGATGAGTCCCAGGGTCGAGGCCCACATCAGACGCCGGAAATGGCACTCCAGAAATGGAGCACGGTTCGAAAATTGTCCACTTTCACATCAGCGACGCCTCGGAAATGAGGTTTAACACGCCGGAAATGGCACTCCCGAAATGGACCATCACATCAGCGATGCCTCGGAAATAAGGTTTAGCATGCCGAAAATGGTACTCCGGAAATGGAGCACGGTTTGGAAATGGACCATCACATCAGCGACGCCTCGGAAATGAGGTTTAGCATGCCGAAAATGGCACTCCAGAAATGGAGCACGGTTCGGAAATAGACCATCACATCAGCGACGCCTCGGAAATGAGGTTTAGCATGCCGAAAATGGCACTCCAGAAATTGAGCACGGTTCGAAAATGGACCATTATCACATCAGCGACGCCTCGAAAATGAGGTTTAACATGCCAAAAATGGCACTCCAAAAATGGAGCACAGTTCGGAAATGGACCACTATCACATCAGCGACGCCTCGGAAATGAGGTTTAGAACGCCGGAAATGGCACTCCGGAAATGGAGCATGGTTTGGAAATGGACCACCATCTCATCAGTAATGGTTCGGAAATGGACCACCTCACAAGTAACAGTTTGGAAATGGACCACCTCATCAGTAACGGTTCGGAAATGGACCATGACATCAGTAACGGTTAGGAAATGAACCATCTCTCATCAGTAATGGTTCGGAAATGGACCAGGTCACAAGTAACGGTTCGGAAATGGACCACCTCATCAGTAACGGTTCAGAAATGGACCACCATCTCATCAGTAACGGTTCGAAAATGGACCACCATCTCATCAGTAACGGTTCGGAAATGGACCACCATCTCATCAGTAACGGTTCGGAAATGGACCACCTCACAAGTAATGGTTCGAAAATGGACCACCTCATCAGTATCGGTTCGGAAATGGACCATCACATCAATAACTGTTCGGAAATGCACCATTTATCATCAGTAACGGTTCGGAAATGGACCACCTCACCAGTAACGGTTCGGAAATGGACCACCTCACAAGTAACGATTCAGAAATGGACCACCTCACCAGTAACGGTTCGGAAATGGACCACCTCACAGTAACAGTTTGAGAATGGACCACAGATGGTTCGGGAACAAAGCCCAAAGGTCGAAAGCGTTTCACCATCACATTCAGCACAGTTCGGGAATAAAGCCCAGGGTCGAGGCCCACGTCATCAACTCAGATTGGGAATTAATCCCGGGGGTCGCAGTACCTCACCACCAGATCAACTCAGTTCGAAGTAACAGACAAGTCAGGCGGCAGCTGGCTAGCCAGGTATGTGAAAATGCACTGCATAACTTTGATAGGATGTCATTGTCACACACTGCATAAATCCCATCAAAGTGGGGGCGATTGTAGGCACATCATTTTTGCATATAAGTCCCGATGATGAACCTCGTACGGAGGCACTACCCTTTAAGTTACGAAAGTCGCGGGAAACAGACGTCGGAAGGGAAAATTCAGAAATTGATACCTAGTTGGACTTAATTCATTTGCTTAGCATCGGGTTCGCTCGTTGGATCTCTGTTTTAAAAATTATCCTTGGCCGAAAAGCCTCGCAAGCCACACATCAAACCACACGCCCATCCCTTCCAAAATAATAAATCCACACATTAAACACATGTTGAAATATAAACAAATCACCTTCCCGAATTAAAGAAATCTAATCAAATCACCCTTCTAATTAAATTAAATCACATGCCTAAACTAAATAAAATCAAATCAAATCCCACAAATCACCTTCCTAATTAAATTAAATCACATGCCTAAACTAAAATCAAATCCCATTAAATCACATTCCAAATAAATCACATTCCTAATTAAATTAATCACATACCCAAATAAAATAAATTCATTTCCTAAACTAAAACAAATCACCTCCCTAAATTAGAGAGATCATTTCCTTATAGCACACTAATTAAAAGATATCCTCCATAATTACATGATTCATTCCCTTCCCGTACAAGGAAAGCCCTAACTGATGAGTGGTAATTATATCACTATTTCCCACTCATTTAACCTAATATTTTGTATAGTTTCTTGAGTTTTATGAATATTTTGATGTGTTTTGTGTTATTTTGAAGATAAATAAAATTCAGGACATTCTGGAGGTGATTTGGGGCCAAAACAGTGAAAACAGACGAAAAGGGCAAAATGGTCATTCTGCGCGTCGCGACGCGCAAGCCTTTGGTGTCGCGATGCCTAATGTGCGCCGAACGGTGCTAACGTGCCCTGGGTCCATAAGTCAGAATCTGAGAAATTTGACTTTGCTAACGTGCGCCGTGCCACGTGTCACCATCACAGCCGATCTGCTAACATGCGCCGTGCCACGTGTCATCATCCTACGGTGCCGACAATCACCATTGCCACGTGTTCCACATGGCACTCCACGTCAGCGTCCATATCATTAGTTGACCGAGTCAACATGCCACCTCACCGCTATGTCATCATCAGCCAATCACGAAGTGCCACGTGTCGCAATCATATGGTGCCGACAGTCGCCATCACCAAGTCAGCGCCATGTCAGCATAATAATTGAGTTGTTAGCCGCCTCTCCACGTGTCGCCTTATCTCCTTATCCGAATTGCCATGTGTCAAGCCCTCAGCATGCCACGCCAAAAAGTGCTGGTGTCGCGACGCCAAAGGCTTTGGCGTCGCGACGCTGGAGGCCTACCGGGGTCTATAAATTGAGCTCGAGATTTCAGTTTTAGATGTACCTTCCTCTCTAATTTCTCTGATGTAAATAGGGAGTTTTCTATCTAGTTTCTTTTAAATTTTAGTTTTGTAATTAATTTTAATTACGTTCTGTAATATTAGTAATTTACTTTCTTTACTTTTTACATTTTTTACTATTCACAATGAGGAGGTAACTTCCCCAGCTATGGTGAAAGGTAATTCTTTTACTGTTACTATTTAGATTAATTTCCCTTAAAAATAATATATTCACTATTTAAAATATTGACTTAAAAAGGATACCGCTATATTGGTCGGTTGGTAAATCATTTTAATCTGGTTTAAACCTGACTAATCAAGGATACCGCCAGATTGGTCGGTTGGTAATTAAATTTTCTTACCGCCTATATGGCAGGTTTATTTTGATTTCGCCTTTATGGCTGGTTGGACTTAATTTGACTTAATCAGGTTACCGCCTACATGGACGGTTGGTAAAATAATCACAAGTTAATAAATTATATTAAGGGAGATATCTAAATAGTAAACAGTAAAAGTTTATCCTTTTACCTTAGCATTTTATTTTATTGTAATTCACTTTTCAGCTTTTACTTTACCACAATTACTTTTCAGCATTTTTTATGTCTTTTACTTTTAAGTTTTTACTAGCCCTAGTTATGTGTTAGTTATCTGGGGTTGTAATGAATTCTAATATCACCGGTTTGTAAGAGGTTATTTTATAGTTTGGGTAATTTTAAGGTTTACTTATCAAGTCTTAAGCTTAATGCTTCTTGTTGTCTGATCACCAATAAGATTGATGTGGTAAATCTAAAATAAACTTGACAAAGGAATTTTAGGTTTCAGCCTTAGACTTAATAGCCCACGATCTTCATTGAGGATAGATAATCCTTTAATAGATTTCCTTACAAGATAGACATATACCTGTCGGGCGGGGGTAGCCATAATTGGAACTTAATCTTAATTAATCCAGATAATTTGGTTGACATAGACATATGGTTCAATTGGGTTAAACTGGGTATTTGCGTCTGACCATCGACAGAGGCTTTTGCATAATTTCGTGTTCCAGGTTAGTAAACCGATTTATTACACAAACATAAAATAATCACTTCTTCTTTTAAAAGATATTAGAAAGATTCACAACCCTAGATCTTTGAGTCTTTTGTTATTTTCCTTAGTATTTTCTTTTATTTATTTTATTTATTTTAATTAAGTAAAACCACATTCAATCCAACCAATCAAACAATCATTCTCTTCTCCATTTGATTAGATATTTGTAAATAAATAGATTCAACAATTAATAACAACAGTAGGAATTAAGTCCTCGTGGAATCGATATTTTTATACTACTTGAACGATACTTGCGCTTGCGTTATACGTGTGTGTTTATGCCGATCACTAACCCTCTCCTATAAAAGACACCCAAACCAAACCCTTAGAACCCCTGGCTAATTCACGCCCCTCCTCTCTCTCCCTAGAACACTCACATCCCTCAAACTCACGCACCCAGCACCCAAATTCACGCCATTCACTACTCAGCAGCAACAAGCCATTCACACACTGCCTCACCCCCACATAGCCTACTCACGAAGACCATCAAACAAAAGCAACCCTTCAAACTCCCCATTCGCATAAGACAAACACACGCACACACCTTTCACCACTAGCAGCCCTCGTGTCTCTCTCTCATTCACGAAATCAACAAACAATTCACGCCTCCATAGCCAGCCCTCTCACTTCAATGCACTCAAACTCCACTTACAGCTCAACCTCTCACCAAGCCACGAGACACACACACGTTACAACACAAGCCAAAAGTAAACTATCCCTTGACCGACACAAGTCATTCCCCACATTCACGTTCAAAACAATTGCTAGCTGAACATGAGGTAAACAACAAAAGCTGAACAGCCCCCAAACTGCACCCTAAAACAGTCCCCAAATCACCGAAAATGAGTCCCTAAAATAGTCCAGAAAACAACCCCAAATAGTCCATAAACACCACAAAACAGTCCTTGAAAACAATGCCAAAACTGAGACAAAAACAACAGCTCAAAACATAGGAAACAGCAGTCCAAAACAAAGAGGCGACGAAGGAAAACATTGAACCAGAGAACCAAAAAAGTTACGGAGCATTAACCCTCCCGACGGCCGCGTAATGCACTTCCAAGAGGCGACTTAAAAGGTAAGACCTGAGGGCACCCTTAGTTATAATTTATTTTTTCGTCCTAGAAACTGCATGCTCGGTTGGACGTGGAATACATCCAACCGGGTATGCGAAGTCCTACATTGAAAATGGCCAAGTTCTTTGGTCACATATTTATTGTTCCGCATTTATTTCGCATTATTAGTCTTTTATTATTTCGCATTTAATTTCTGTTTATTGTTTATTTATATTTCCGCATTTATCAATTTAATGTGTTCATGAGATTGCGTGCTTGCTTTTATTCGATTTACTTTTATGCATGCAAACTTAGATATAGGTTATATTCGTATGTATGCAAACTTAGATATAAGTTGTATGCAAACTTAGATATAGGTTATTCTTGCATATGTATGTTGCGTAGACTTGATTATATTATCGCATAAATATGTTCATTACAAGTGGCATAAGTAAGGGACCATTCTGAACCCAACGATTTGAGGTCTTCCCTTGCGAGGGGTGAGTGCGGCCTTAAATCATTTCCCAGTTCACACTGGGTGGCGACTCCATTTTATTTCTCCGGTTTAGTCCCCCGCGGGCTACTCCGTAAACCCGACCGGGCCGCGAGCCTGGAACAGCGTCGCCAATTTATGTGTCCTACACATACCTTAAGGATTCACTCCATATGCTAATTTCAACTTTGTAGTAACTTATCTCCTCGATTCCGTACTATTATGCACATCTACCAAACCACCCATACCCTGGCTTAGGCCTTCCCAAACCCGTAGTGGTTTGGTCAACTTAGACTAGGCTTGGTACTTTATATGGTTTACATGAACTAACACGTAAGGAATCTTTGGTTGTATTTTGATACTACGAAACCTTGTAGTTACACAATTTATCTTTACTTATTAGGTATTTTTTACTACCGTCGTTGTACCTCCGCAGCTTTACTTCTAAACTTTTTCCTTTGCACTCTTCTTGCCTTCTGCTTTGTCTTATGCTATACTAAGAAATCTCGTGGTCTATGTCTTTGTCTTCTTTTCTGAGAAATATCCTCTTTCTTTACATACTCACAATTTCATTAAACCTTGGTTCCTTAGAATCTCAGTCGTTACTTGACTACTACTTTATTTATGTACTACTTCATCTTATCAACTTCTTTCTTAACTCTTTTACTCAGAACTATCTCTTACTTTATTTAGTTCTTAAACTGCATCTGAAAGTCTTATGCTTCTAATCTTCCTTTACTAGACTTTCACTTATTTCTGGGAATATCTTGAAGTAACCTTGCAGATTCGTTTCTACGATTGTTGTCCATCAAGGGTTGGGGGTGGGAGCTTATCCCGAGGTTTTCTAATTATGATGATCTAAATACACATACTGCTCATCTATGAGCCTAGAACTCTCATGAATGTATATATCTGATATCTCTCCTTACGCTGCTAAAAGTGTTTGGTTTGCCTTCTAAAACAGTACTTTCGATCATTTTCAACTATTATAAACATCATCTCTTCTGCAAAATCCTTCTAGACTTATGGTCTTTAAAACCTTTCTCACCATCTCTGTACTATTTTCTGTTTAGTCTCTATTATTAAATTTTCCGAAGTCGTTGCTTTCTCCCTCTGAATGCCACTAACCTCTCTTTTCTATTCTTCCTTAAGAAACTTACTCTGCTACAAGGTTTCCTTCTTGTCTCAGATCCTTGAACTCCTTACACCTTTACTTTCCTGAAAACCCTATCAATCTCGATTATTTAGGACATCTTTTACTAAATCTACAGTTCAGGTATTACTTTTTACCTAGTTTATTCCTTCTCATCTTAGTTCTTGAATTCCTTATATCTTTATTTCCCTGGAAACTCCATCATCTTTGATTGCTTAAGGCATCTCTTATTAGTTCTTGGGTTCAGGTATTATTCTTTATATAATTTCTCCTTCTCATTACCATGGGTCTCTTTATAAGTTACTCATTTTAATCCTAGGAGTCGTTCTCCCTAATTTCTTTGTATTTCTAAGTCCTTTCCTTTTTAAAGGCTCCTTAATTTAATGATGGCCTCTAGACTAGCTCAACTTATTGTGACTTCAAACTATTCTGGCTCATGCTGCTTGTTTATGTCTTTTTAAACTCATCGATTTGGTTGTCTAGCTATCTCGCAATTCACCTGACCTGTCAATTGCTCTTCTTTACTGGTCTTTCTTTTTATAGACTCTAAGTTGAGCGGTGAGCATATACATTCTATAGGAATATGTGGATATGCATTCTGTTTAACACTTAAGCTTTATGATAGTCGGATTAGATGTTTCCATGCTTTTCTAGAATCAAGATTTCTGAAAGGAAATGCCATCATTTGCTCTGCATGAATCTGGTTGACTACTTCATATATTAAGGTCCATTGTCCTTTATCGATTACTCTGAGGTCTTCACTTATCTTGCTGTCTCCAAACTTCATTTCTTATATCACTATACATACTGAATCATCTTGACACGTTTGTTTCCTTCTTACTGTCTTCATATTTTACCTTTTGGATATACGCCATACTACTGGGGCTTGTGGTGGTTCGCTATTCTAACTGCTTCATAGATCTTCATTCTCTATTCTTACTATAAATCTCAACTATGGCACTCTGCTTCATAGATCTTCATTCTCTATTCTTGTATACTCCCACAGATTTCTAATGACTTTGGGCTAATTTGTAGGTTCTATTAGGTTTGATTTATCTGGTGGACTTCTACTAGTACTGTAAGCCTCTTGCTAACTTGCCTTGGTCTTTAGGCTATGCTAGGTTCTCTTCTTTATATCCTCAAAACTTCTTTAATCTCTTTCTGGGTGATCAATCTTCTGAATGCTTCCATTCCTTATGATGAACTGTCATTGGCTCCTGAAAGTCGCTTATATCTATACTGGTAGGGTCTATGGCAACCATCTTATATCCTAATGGGTTTCGGTATCCTTGTTCTGGTGCTTTGTGTCCTAGTAGAGTCTATTTCTCATGTAAGGTAGGTATGAGGTAGGCTCTGTCAGGGTAGTTTCCTTCTCTGGTGTCACTGGAGGGTTCAAAGACTAGATAATTTAATGTCTTCTCTCTATCGGATTGCTGGGGGTAAGGTAACTAACCATTCTTGTTTCCTGCTTGTGGATCTGGGTCTGGGTTTGGGGATCTGAAATTCTCTAAATCCTCTTTGGCATCTCGATCCATGGGACTCTCAAGACTAACCTTGATTTCCTACTCGGTTATCTTGCTGGCTTTTTCCTTGCTACTAGGGGAATTTACTATCTATACGGAGTACTCGGTGGCTATTGAATTGGCTTGAAGGAAAATTTTCTGATGAGGGATGGAATCTTACATTTACTAGGAAATTATGTTACTTGTGGGGCTTTACTATTCTCTTTGGCTACTATGGGTTCTTGTACTAGTCTGATTCTGTATCTTTTTCTTACTTCTGATCACTTAGGCATTCATATACCTTCCCTTACTCTTCTTCTAGCTTTCCTCTCTCTTTCTACTTTTCTGGGTGGATATCTTTAAACTTTTTTTTCTATTTCTTTCTGTCTCTTTACTCCTTGTCTCTAGCTATTTTAAGCTTCTATGCATCTTCTTTTTCTTCCTTATAACTCATCTTCCCACTCTCTTGGATACTTTTCTTAAAATCTCACCATATGGTTTCGTAGCTTGTTTATACTTCTGGTAATAGGCCGAATATCTTCAAGAAGATTCCTAACTTGGATCTAGAGTATAATTGTTCTCGTAAGGAATACTATTCGAATGATCTAGGAAAGCTTACTAACCTGTCTATAAATCTTGAGGACGTAGTCGAGGATCGGATACTGGAGAGGTAGTTCCCCGTATACTAGTATCCCGGACATACTATATATACAAGACCTCATCACTCTACCCACTGCAGTCACTGACTCCCTAGACCACGCTCTGATACCATCTTTGTAACATCCCTGATCCAAGAGATGTTACCAGCAGGGGATAGATCGTACTAACCTCATAAGCCTCTGACTCAAAAATCATAACAATACTATTACTCGTTCCTCTATTTATTTATCATAAGTATGGGTCCATAGCCACAATTAACAACTGAACATGCAAACTAACTTTAATTACTGAAAACATAATTACACATGTCTTTACAATGACTGACACATAATCAATAACTAACTTATGACTTCTATTTGACCTGACTGGACTCTCACTCTTTCTGACTCGAACTGGTGGACTCCAACCCTAGTGACTGCATTAGTATCCGTCTTCCTGAAAACCTGCAACCATAGAAAACTAAGAGTGGGGGGGTTAGATCGTTGTACGATCTAAGTGAGTGGACTACAAAATTGAAATGCAGCAATAAAATCATTTAGTTCTGAAATCAAAATCTGAAACTCTTATTCTAAAAATTTCGTCTAAAATCTCTTTTATAAAACTTGTCTTTCTGAAAACTGCTTCAGAAACTCTGGTTTCTGAAAACTGTTTCAGAAATCTGTTTTTCTGAAAACTGTTTACTGAAAATCTAATCATTGTGAACTGCTCTTATCTGAAAAACCTTGACGTATGAGGGAGTTACGTATTGTCGTCCCCTCATACGCCTAACTGTAGCCAGTAGTGTAAATCCATGACTTTGGGGCGTTACGTATCGCCATCCCCCAAAGCATGCCACTACTATCTCTGAAACCGGTGGTCTTGGGGCGTTACGTATCACCGTCCCCCAAGCCACAAAACTAGAACTGGGGGTGCGGATCTATGCTACCACCCAAGCTCTGAAAATAGGGTCTAGGGGCGTTATGTATCGTCGTCCCCCTAGCCCTACTATAGGATCTGAGGGCGTTACGTATCCATGTCCCCTCAGTCCTCTACATGTGCATATGTCTTTGTCCGTCAATTCCAACTGTGTCACGCTACATACTGGGGTGAGTTTTTCCCTCATGCCCCGAAATCATCAAACCATGATTTGTATCTGAAAACTTTAAGAAACATTTTCTGAAAGGATTTCTTTCTCAATTAAAACTTAAACCATAACTTTATATGAAATAACTGTAAAGAAAATCTTATAACGCCCTAAAGCGAAAAATGTAAGTCTGAAACAGAAATAACATAATAAAAGTCAGTTTAAAATGAGAGTGTCCACTCACAATTTTGGAATCTGGCTGGCACTGGATCCTTTGTCGAAGGAGATTGTGGTTCCTGTGGAAAATCTATGATCAGGAACTTAATTAGCATGCGAGTTGTTAGAATGAATATCGGAATTTAACTAAGCTGATTAATGTATCTATATATCTTATCTATAAGGCTTATTGTTCTTATATCTCAATGTAAGGTGTACATACGAACTGATACGAGATCCATAAGACGGCCTCAAGTGTTAGGGATATGCCCTATACCCAACTTGTGGATGGGCTATATGTACATGTATTTGTAATATTTTCATTAATTAATAAAATGGCAATTTTTATTATACGTGTCTTACATAACTTATATGAATCATCAACACTGTAATAAAGCTCTTTGAGTAATAAGATGATGGCTTCCACGCCTTATGAGAATCATTACTCTTAAATGTTCCTAGTCATAGTTTTGTGAATAAACTTGGCGTTCACAAAGCGAAGAGACTAGCATGATGATATGATCCGCCCTAAAGTGGGGTAGCCCATCTCATAGGCTACTAGCGGAGATCCGTCCACTTGGTGTATCACATGGATGGATGAGTTGCTCGTGTCCATCGAACTGACCGCCGAAAGTTTTCATATAGAGTGTTTATCCCATGTGTCTGTGAGAACATTCATGTATCGATTATATGACTAGTCCTTAGACTTGAGGTCTTTACAATCGTATGTGTGGATCAAATAACTTTGACATTCTCCTTCCCTGGTTCAAAAGATCCGGTCATAAGAGTATGATTGGGTCATTTGTTGAAACACATGAAGTTTGTAAAGATACAACAGAGAATCACCACTCTCTCTCGGATAATATTTTCTTATAAGAGTAGTATTCCAGTTCGCAGGTTGATATGTGTGATCAGTGCTTGAGACTGTGGCCACAGCGGAAGAATCATGTGAGATTCTTGGGTTAGCATGATTCATGACATTATCAACATCATACCTTTGACCATATGGGTAGACACTTTCCGTACCTTAGGTGCATAGGTGGGGATACAGTGAGGCGAGGGACCGTATCATATGTAAATCGCATACATAATGGGTATATATATATTTCCTTCTCATTTGGGGTCCTTGGCATGTTGCTAGATGTCAACCTTGGTCATTGAAATCGAACGACCATCTGATCGGAGGATAATTTATGTTCGATTAAATTATCACACGATTCATTTCATGTCCAACTTGAGGGGAACCCAAAAGGTCACACACAACAAAGTTGAAATCAAAGGTTAACAGTGCACAGTATAAATATAACAGCATATATGATTGCTGTAGGAATTGTTCATAAATGGTTCATGTTAGACAGTGATGACCCATAGCGTCACTATTTTGTAAATGATATTGTATTATTGTACAAAATTAACTATGTAGTAATGAAATTGCCTTTTACCGTTTTGTAATTTATTTACTTTGAAATATATAATGGTAAAAGTCCCTATGATTAGTTCCGGATTGTGATGATATGAGACAGTATCAATCCATAAAGGTTAATCATTAAATATCCCTAGTCGTAGTATTATCGAGACTGGACATCGATAATGCGGAATAGACTAGTACTGCACTCGTGCATGTTGTGAGGGCACAACGGCATAGTTCTCATATATTTAAGTATAGGATACTTATGCAAGTGCGGTAAGAGGTTGTGTTTTACCGATAGTACGGAAAATAGCTTCGCTCTGGATAGACCCCGCGGAATCCCATTGGTAGTATGTCTGCGTGTCTATGGGAGTCCGCTTCAGGGTAGGTGCATATGATCTTAACCTGAGACTTGCATCGCTAGTACTTACGACGATCGGTAAACTTTAGTTTTGATGGTCCAGGGCTTTAACGGGTTTTGTGTACATCTCTTCTGGGTTTATCGAGAATCGTATAGTGTATGGATGTGATGTCAAGATGGAAGTATCACTTCAGACATATGGAGATGATGATCGCGAGGGATTCAGAACTAGTACTCTATAATGGTTGCAACCATCGGGATAATATGACTAGGTCAGGATTATCCGATTCAAAGAGACTGGTTGCTTGATATCCGATATGTGTATCGTACGGGGCAGACACATCTCCAGCCCCAGGCCTTACATGTGATCATCCGATACTGGTTCGATATATACTATACTACGGTATACTACGCCTGTTATAGATCTAATATTCCAGTAAGAATATTTCTAGAGAATTGGGTAGGCATGGCGTTTTGCTAGAGGCTAACCTTGTCTTGTAAATCGGTAAAAACGTAGTACTTGGTACGAACGTGTTCGGATAGTTCGACAACCGGATTTACTGCCAACATATCTAGAGGTCTCTTGGGTCGCTTCCCGAAGATTCACCGATGACGTATGATTCAAACTCGATTAATCTTGGATTAATTACGGAGAGACTTTATCTTGGATAAAGTACTGTATAAAGAGAGAGAACGATTAATTTAGAATTAATCGTAAAATCATTATATTCGATATAATAATCGGAATTCGATTTCGACGCGAAATTGAAGTTAGATTTTAATTCGGGCAAACGAATTAATTTAGAATTAATTCGTTAGCGACGTAAATAATAATTTCGCTAGGCGCAATTATTTATTTAAATTCGATTTAATTAACGTCGCGACGTAAGCTCGATATTTCGGAAATATCGAACCCGAACGCGTGAGTGCACGTGGCCCACTTTCATTTGGAAACGGTGGGGCCCACATGACACTTGTCATTATTTGCATTATTTAATCAAGATGCAATGCATGAAGATAGTGTACAAAGCACTCAAAGGTAATGCATGGAAATTGAGTGTTAGACACTCTAAGTCTTTGCATGGTTGTGTGTTATATTATATATTATTTAATATAATTATGACATAAATATAAATTGATTTTTGAGACAAAAATCATATCTTCTTCCTCTCTAAAATTACCGAAAACAGTAAGCTCAAAACTCTCTCCAATTTTCTTCATTTGTTTTGTGCAAGACCAGAAGAAAGTGTGCTTGTTTGGAACTCTAACACACAAGTTTGGCTAGCAACATCAAGGGATCATACAAGGTGTTATGGAAAACTCATCTTAGAGCTTGGAAGGATCAAACTAAGTTGGAGCTTCTCTTTAAGCTTGGCCGAATTCCCCACTGCACAAAGGAGCAATTTTGCTTATCCATTGCATCCACATTTGGTTTTTGTGAGTATGTTTCCGCCATTACTTCAATCTAGTTCATTCTTATATATATTTTGCTTGTTTTTGATCTTGGGACATGGTTATTAGATTACAACAGTTCAATGTGCTTAATTATTGAACATATCATTTATGAGATTCCATAGTGGCTTAGGGATTGGTGAATGAAGATAGGGGCACTTTTGGAATTGAAAAAAAAAATAAAAACATTATTCATGTGAATAGTAACATGAATAGTAAAAAATTGTTATTTGTTTTGAATTCTAATTCAGCCAAAACTCTTATTAGGGTTTTATAATCTCTAAAACATAAATTAAGATCCAATGGATAAGATTAAATAGCTTTATCCCACATCGGATTCTTAATTAATTTTGTTGTCTTTGGAGCACTATATAAAACCAAGAATTCTTCACAAATTTTTTACACCAAAACCTTTCATATTTTGGTTTTATAAGTGAGCAACTCTAAAGTTTAAGAGTAAGCCACTGATTTTGAGGATCCTTAAGTCTAATTTACTAGAGGAACCTCAAGTTAAAAGTTTTGAGGTATTTGCCTAGGCTATCAACAAGGGCAAAATACCCGTGCACTCAAGGCGTAGTCTTGCCGTTGAGTTTTGGCTTTGGTGTGTGCATCTTTGGAGGCCACACACTTGGGTGTCTCTTTGGAACGTGGAAGAGCTTGCTGAGTTCGAGAAAAGCTTGTAGATTGGAGGGAGGACTGGAGGAGTCTTCTGTTCAAGTAAGTCTTTTTCTTTCTTTATTTTAATTAGATTTCTTATGATAGTTAGCATGTTTAGGTTTATATTCTTTGCATGTTTTATGAGTTTTATGCTTAGAATATATAGTAGCATGCCTAGGCTTGTAGAATAATAAAAACAAATGGGTCTTGGGCAAAGGGAAATCGGCATAATAATTTTTATTTTCCGCTGCGCACTCGCGGCCGCTTCCCAATAGTGGTATCAGCGCGCCAATATGTTTTGATTATTTCTCACTCATTTGAACTCGAAATTGGGTGTTTAAAAGCTCGTTTGAAAGCTAACACCCTGAACTTAATTTTCGGCACAAGTTTTACATGATTTGGTTAAGATTTGAATTGTGAAATTACATTTAAAGTTCACGCATCTGCAGAAAAACGTGATTAATAGTAATTTATTTGAAAAAAATAAAATACAATATCAGAATTAAATATTAATCAAAGTCATTTAATGCCTAAAATAATTCCAACATATTAAAACTCATATGCTTGATGATTCTATGTATGATTAGAATTGGTATGATTATTTTAGGGTGCTAGCATTTAGAGACTTCTAAGAAAAAAAAAGTGTATTGCTTATCCCTTAGCTAAGTAATTATTCCGTGATGAACTTAGAGATTTATTACCTTTAAGGCTAATAAATATAAATCACTTGTTTATAATAAAAGACATTATAAAAGATACAAGTGGGTTGGGACCAAGTGGTTAATATAAAACTTTCCAAACTAAAGTTAATTTAATCAAAGGTATTACTAGAGTTAGATAATGATTGGTGTCTTCCTTCACTCACTACCTTCTTATAGCCAAAAGGAAAAGCTGTGAAGACATCTAGATAATCATTTACTCAAAGCTTACCTTAAATCATATTTAAAGTGTTGGACTAATTTGGAGGATCTATTGTTTAGTCCTATCACCAATGCAATAAGAGCCTAAGAGGTAAGGGTATTTAAGAGAGTTCGCTTCACCCTCCCTCTGGGGAATTTTCAATGGAGTAATCCATTTGACAGTTATTCACTTAAACTTGCTAAAATCCTCAATATAATTTAAGTCTAAAATTTGCCTCGCATTTTAAAGTATAGACCCAAATGGCTTAAACCGTATTGGCAGGACTAGGCTTTACCAGCCTGACCAATACCAATTTGTCCCTAAATCGTACTATTGACAATGGTTTGAATTTTCTGTGTCATAAGACGCAGTGACCTTAGGCGTGGTCTTATAACTTAGTGGCAAAGATTGGGTGTCCACAAGGACTAGCATAAGTTATGGCATGTTTGATTGCCAAACCCAATGATCAAGGAATTGTGATTTATATCATAAATTGGTTGGGAAACTACCTAATGATCGTATTTTATAACGACTGGCCCTAGTCGGAGTTATGAAATGATGATAATGGGATCATTACCCATAAGAAATCCATCATATTGGGGTTGATACGATTTGCTTAAATATTTAAAACAGTTGAGTGGGAGCAACTTCATAATATTAAAAGCCCATGTTATTATGAAACATTAATGAAAACATATTCCTAATTTTAACATTTTCTCTTAACATGTGGGTTAAAATATTTCACAAACATTCAAATGGCAAACAGAGTATCACTTCATTCCATCATTGATGAGCATAAGCTCAAAGGGACAACTACAATGACTGGTTTAGAAACCTTAAAATTATCTTACGACAAGAAAAGATTTTATATGTTATGAAAGACCTTTCACCCTGAACCCGTAGAAGTGTTGGACAATTATGCCATAGCGTCACTATTTGTACAGATCATGGTGTTGTTGTACAAATTAACGATGTGACAAAGGAGATTGCACTCTTATCATTTGTGATTAGATCACCTATATGTATAAATGATAGGAGGTCCCTGTGATTTGTTCCTGGACGGAGAATGATATGAGACAGTATCAGTCCACGAAGGATAAATCATTAAATATCCCTAGTCAGAGTATTATCGAGATTGGACATCGATAAATACGTAAAAGACTATTATCGCACTTGTGCGCGTTGTGAGGGTACAACGGCATAGTTCTCATATATTTGGGTATAGGATACTCATGCAAGTGTAATAGGAGGTTGTGTTTTACCGATGGTACGGGAAACAGCTTCGCTCTGGATAGACCCTCTCGGAATTCCATTGGTAGTATGACTATGTGTCTATGGAAGTCCGAAATCAGGGTAGGTGTATTTGGTTTTAACCTAAGACTTGCACCGCTAATACTTGCGACAATCAATATACTTTGGTTGCGGTCGTCCAGGGCTTTAACAGGTTCTGTGTACGCAAATGATGGGTATATTGAGAATCGTAGTGTGGTGGGTGTGATGTCAAGACGGAAGTGTCACTCCAGTCATATGGAGATGATGGTCACGTAGGATACGGTACTAGTACTCTTAAGTAATGTAGTCATCGGGATAAAATGACAAGGTCATGTTTATCCGATTATAGAGACTAGTTACCAGACATCCGACATGTGCTTCGTACGGGGCAGACACAATTCCAGCCCCAGGCCTAGCACGTGATCATCCGATACTTGACAGAAATACGTAATACTACGTATACTACGCCTGATATAGATCATTTATTCCTGTAAGGATATTTCCGGAGAATTTTGTAGGCATGGCGCTTTGCTAGAGGCCAACTTGTCTTATAAATCGGTAAAACGTAGTACGATGTACTTACGTGTTCGGATAGTCCGACGACCGAATTTACTGCCAACATATCCTGGGATCTCATGCGTCGCTTCGCGAAGATTCACTGATGACGTCTGACTCGCACTCTAAATTAATCTGGGATTAATTAGAAGAGAGAGAAAATTAATCTGGGATTAATTACGGAGGTATTTTA
Source organism: Zanthoxylum bungeanum (assembly GCA_019454045.1). NCBI lineage: Eukaryota > Viridiplantae > Streptophyta > Magnoliopsida > Sapindales > Rutaceae > Zanthoxylum > Zanthoxylum bungeanum. The sequence goes on along the minus strand of SKCR01040119.1, from coordinate 45,644 downwards.
TCTGGGATAAAATATCATTAAAAGAGAGATAACGATTAATTTGGAATTAATCGATTAATTAATATATTCGATATATTAAACGAAATTAGATTTCGACGTGGAATTAAAATTAGATTTTAATTCGGGCGAACGAATTAATTTAGAATTAATTCGTTAGCGACGTGAATAGTAATTATGCTTGGCATGATTATTTAATTAATTAGATTTAATTACGTCGCAACGGAAAATTCATTAATTTGGAATTAGCGAACCTGAGCCCGAGATTATTGCGAGCGCATTCGTATTTCGAATTCGAATGCGGCACGCAAGTCAAATCAAGTGTCAAATCGCTAGTCGCAACTAGTGTCACATCATTCGTCAATCAAGTGATGGATGTCTTTCACTTTGAGTGATTGTTGAGCAAGTCACTATTCATGATTGATGGATGATGTGAGTTGATGGAGGTGGTTGGAGCCATTTATGGCTTGACTTTTGAAAGAGAAAAAATTGGTATATGTTTATTTTGTTTTTAGAAAACAAAATCTAATATTTTTTTCTCTCCTCTCTCTCATCTCCTCTCTTTTTCTTTTTCTAAAACACGCCCAAGGGGGTTGTGAAAACCTCACTGGTTTTGGTTACTGCCGAGCAGTGAAGGGAAGCCAAGAGTCGCGATTTTATGGCAAAATCGGGAGTGCTAGCACACTACGAAGACATGCGAAGGTGATAGGGAAGTCCACCCATGAGCCGGGAATCAAATGACGAAGCTTGGAGCTTGGTTTCGTGTTGATTGAAGGCCGAAACAGTGAGCACTTCACTGCCACTGCCGTGAGCAGCCCATGGAGCAGAAATTGAGTTTTGTTCGTCAAAGCGTCGCTCAACTGATCGATGTGAGTATTCCGCAACTTCTTCGATTTGTATTCGCACATATTTCATGCTTATTATTGATCTTGGGACCTTAATAGAAACCAACAATGGCATCTAGAGCAAGGTTTGAGCATGAAATTAACTTAGGGTTAAAATTTGGGTAAAAATGTGTTTGAGCATGATTAATGAAATTGGATGATTTAGAATGTTTAAAGTATGTTTAATTGATGATTGATTGGATCAATTTGTTGAAATTGTAATTGGATCATTTTTCCCCAAATTGTTATGTTGGCCGAATGGTGCCCTAAGTGTGTTCTTGGTGAATTTTGAATTTTTGATTCATTGGATGAGTTAGAATCATTCGGGAATGTGATTTAATGTCGATTGAGGATTTAATTGGATTGAAACCGAATCGGACACAAAATCCCCTCCTTAGCCGAGAGCAATTGAGCATGTATTGGGTTTGATTTTTTGTTAAATTATGTTGGACATGATTTAATGTAAATGAGCATGATTAATTGTATAAATTGATATTTTAGAAATGTTAATTTGAGTGATTAATCATGATATACACTTTAGGTTAATTAAATGTGACACTGAATTTTATTTATTTAATTAATTGGGCCTTAAAATTGGATTTGGGCTTGAAATGTTGTTATTGGGCTTATTGGGCTTGGTTGTACCAAGTTAGGTTTAGGCCAAATGGATTGGATCCAATTGGGCCCAAAACCGCCTCTATAAAGCCCAAATGAGACTAATGGACCTTTAAAGTTTAATTGGGCCTAATGGGCCAAAATTGATTTCTGGGCTTATGGGGTAATTCCCGGATTGGATTTTGGTTATTCGGTTTGACCCGAGTTGACCAAAAGTCCACGCCTTAAGAAATTAATTAAAAGCCCATTGGACTTTAATTAAATTGACTTTGGACGTTAATCGGGCTTGAGACCCGTAGCGTATTAAAATTGGAATTTAAGTCGTAAAAAGTTCATTAATAAAGTGTAGTATTTAATTTGGAATTAAATAGCGAATTAGAATTGAATGCATATTAAATTGGATTTAATGATTGTAGTTTAATTTAATTCGAGAATTCGCACTTTGAGAGTACTTATTCGCAATACTAGTTTGACTCGAGCAAAATCAAATCATTGTTTGAACATCGGATGATCACTAATTATCAGATTAATTAATTTGATTAGATTGATTGATAACATGTTTGTGTGAATACATGGTTTCGATGCATGAATAATGTATATCGGATGGATATTAGATGGGTGGGATAATTTTAGAAATTGTTGTAATAAATTTAATTTATTAAATTGGACCTGCGTGTCCAGCCTTATCACCTCCATATTCTTTGTATTCTCTTTTCACCTATTCCCCTCAATGTAAATGAGGTTTCTTTAGAAGTGTAGTGTAACGGGTAGAAGTAAATACTTGTGCTAGCTGGAGAGAGAAAGTGAGAGATTTGATCTAGGATCAATGTAAAGTATCCATCCGCATATCATTATTATTTTATTATACGCGCTTTATTATGTGTTTAGAATGCATGCTTAAGGGTGTATGATGGTGAGACCTTAACAAAGATAATAAATTGGTTGCCAATTTGCACTCGAAAAACCCTCGCAAAATATTAAGCGTCTTTCCTTCCATTGAGTGATTCTCACTCAAGCTCCGAGACTGGCATTGGCTTGTTGGCCAAAGTCAAGGCATTTGTCCGTCGAGGATGTGTTTGAAACACGAGAGCTTTGTTCTATATCAGTGTCTTGTCCAAGTTGTGGTTTGTTGGTCAAAGTCAAGACCACTTCTTGTCCATCGACATTGATTACGAAGCTTCCATGGTCAATGGGTCACGCTTAACTGGGATCACTAAGTTTGTTGTGCCAAAGCCAAGGCTTGGTTGATTCAGAGGAAAAAGGTTAGGTAATATATTGGATATATTGGCATATATAAGATATATGTTTCGGACTTGGATGTCCCCCTACCGGATCTAGGAATTGGATTGGATCCAATTGATCTTAGAGATCTACCTAGTTAATTATCATACAATTTGTTGGCCAAAGTCAAGATTGTGTGATATTTAACGGGATCCTAGCCACTAGGAAACACGGTTTCCCGAGTACTCAAGAGGGTTAGAGGCTCGCCGAAAAATGGTGGGAGGCAAGAATTGAATTTGCAATATCTGTTGTAATTACTTGCAATACGCGCTCAAACAAATATCATTCGTCGTTATAGATTAAATGTTAGTTGGACTAATATTTAAATGTTGTTTTTAATAAATAGTTGAACTATATTCAAACTATTCATTTATAGTTGATTTTATAATTAGATTATAGTAATCAATATAATTGAATTTAATCTATTAAATTATAGTTGATTAAATAGTTGGACTATTGTAATCATTATAATAAACATTTCCTAAATCGTTGATTAAATAGTTGGACTATTAAAATCAAGATAAAATTGAAAGATTGACATTTAAAACATGATCCTATGGAAAATGTATTTAAATGGTTTAATTTTCAAATTGGGAATAAAATTTCAAGATGGTCCTGGAAAAATAATAAGTTACTTTATTTGATAAAACAACGTATTATGCCTAAGCCCGGAGTTAGGCAAATAGTAGAGCATAATCTTTGGAAGATTAATGTGACGATAACTTTAGTGCTTAATCCATTATACTTACCACAGTAGACTCCTTGATTTCATTGTCAGAACTAAGGGTTATATAGATCCTTAAAGTATGATAATGAAATTGAAGGATCTTCATAAATCTATACTTAGATTTTAGAAGTACTAAATTGCAATATTAACTCTTGGAGGGTTAATGACTATTCTCAATGAGACAAAGTCAAACTTTGCAATAAGGCAACTAGAGCTAGTCGCACCTTACTTTGATATTCTAGAAAGCCAAGGCTTAGCCAAAGGCTTCTGGAATGTTGAAAAGGGGCAAAGGCAAAATTATTATAATATTCTGGGAAGATAAAGGACGTATCCCAAATGTCTGCCTAAAATTATGGCAAACGGGATCGCGGAAGCGTGACTGCCGTTTGGACAAAGTAGACATGAAGGAATTGAAAACGAGCAAGGCTCTGACTTCAAATATGTTTGTCATAATTATGTTCATTACTAGTATTAAAATTGGATTTTAAATACTTAGCGTGGTACATAAAATATATGTATTGATGTTCAGAATCTGTTTTGAACAGGATACTGACTTCAATAGAGATTTATCTGCGAATCGGAAATGGGACGAAAGTCGCTGTTTAACCGTAGATACCTAAGTTTAGGAACTACCCTCATGTATGTACTTAAATTAGGAAACTGTTATAATGTAACTAGTTTGACTAGAAACATTATCTCTATATCAGTGTATAATCCGTTGCGGATTTACCTTTATATTCTAGAACACTAAAGTGTTTTCTTTTATAAAGATGATATGAGATAAACACATTAGATGTGAATAACAAAATTTATATTTTGAATATAAATAAAATCTCAAACATATTAAATGACAAACAAATAGCTCAAACTAATTTGATCAGAAGAAACCTTTTGTGGCATTGTTGTCTGGGACACAATTAAACAAGACTCGTATATCCGCACTTTTGAAGAGTGGGTACTTGGACATATTTGATTCTATTCAAATAAAGTCTACGAATCTAGTTTATTAGGCAAAGTGCCTAAAACACTATTTACTTGGTAAAAGTGTAAGTGCCACCGATCTGTAAGCCCTAGTTCATAGTGAAGCAAGTGGGCCCATGTCTAGCAAGGCTAGAGGTGGATATGAATATTTCGTGACCTTTACGGATGTGGCATCTCGTTATGGTTATGTAGGAACACAAATCGGAAACTTTTATAGTTTCGACACGAAATAGACAAACAGATCGGCTAAAGTATTAAACCGTCACGGTAAGACCGTAATGGAAAATACTTAAGCAATAAGTTTCTAATATACTTGAAAGAGTATAATATTCTTTCAAAGAGGACTACTCCCGGAACACGTCTTTTTGATGGTGTGTCCGAACTGAGTAACTGAATTTTGTTGGACATGATAAGGTTAATCATGAGTCGCTCTAGGCTACCATTTCCTTCAACGGATACGCATTTACAGTGCAAAACTTATTTAGAATAAGGTTCCATTAAAATCTGTTTGACAGATATCATATTATATATGAACAGGAAAGAAACCAGGTTTCTCATTCCTGAACATTTGGGTATGCTAGGCATATGTTTGGATGATACCAAACTACAACCCAAATTGGATAAGTGCCAATTGTAGGTTATCCTAGGGATACCAAAGTATAGTACTTATACAACTCACAAGAGAACAAATTAATTGTTGCTCACCATGTGGTTTTCCTAAGAGGAATACCGATATGCAGTGGTAAGTGGGAGGATATTAAAACTCGATGAAAATCGGAGTAATAATATTCTAGGCACCGAATCTTAATGGAACGCAAATAGTTCATCAAGGATGAAACTATACCAGTAATCTTCGAATACACAAGAACCGCGTAAGTCAGAGAGAGTCAGAAAACAACCTGAGGTATGGGTTTCTGATCTCACCTCATAAAGATGTTTATCTTATTGAGGTATACCAACTGACTACGTATGAGGAAGTGATACAAGGTATCGACTTCCTATTGTGACAAAGTGTCATGAGTCCGAAATGGATTCCATGTATAACAACTTAGTTTGGACACTAGTTGTTGTACCACAAGGCATTGTGCCTATTGGTACTTATAAGTCTTCAAGGAAGACATACATGGAAGGCAACATACCAACGTACTAAGCTAGGCTTGTAGCGGAAAGGAATCGTTATCAACATTGTTTTGATTACGATTCAACCTTTTACCTGTTGCCACGGTAAATCCATTTGGATAATGCTTGCTGAAGCTGCATGTTTCATTTATGAAATATGACAACTTAACGGGAATCGCTTTCCTGAAAAAGGAAACCTTTTGGAGGATGTTTACAACATCTTGACGGTTTTGTCGTACCATAACTAGCAAACAAGGTTTGCGGGTTATTCGATCCATGTTTGGATTGAAGCAAGCATAGGTTCTTGGAATTATCGTTTTGATGTAATCATAATGATTTATGATTTAATTCAAAACAAAAAATGATTCTTGTGTATATAAGAGGGTTAGTGGGAGCGCACTGACAGTGGCTGTCCTATACAATAATGATAATATGTCATTTCTTGGAAATGATATTCCCATAAAACAATCGGTGAAAGCTTGGCTTTCGAGAAAACTCTCCGTGAAATCGTACATTGAAAAATATACGCGATTTGGTGTCTCATACGGTTTGAGCATATGGATTCACAAACAGGCCAATCCAAGTGATAGTCACTGGATTGATGTTAAGAACATCCGTTAGTATCTTAGAGAACTAAGGATGCTGTCTTAGTCTATGGAGAAGGAGAACTTGAAGTGACTAGGATCACTGTAACAAGTTTCCTAAACCGATAAAATGACTACAAGTCGCAAACGGTACTATACAGTTTGAATAACGGAACAGTGAGCTGGAAATCTTCCAAGCAAGATATTGTTACCGTATAAACAAGAAATGCGGGTTATTGCTGTAGCTGAAGCGGCAATAGAAGCCTTCTGGGTCGATAAAAATCTAATTAGATTAGATATAATTCTGTTAGCAGCTGAGCTAGGCGTCAGCACATGCTAAAGAATTAATGGTCTCATCAACGATCCAGATACATAATTCGATATTCATCTGATTCATACGGATCATACATCGTGGCAATGTGATGATCGTATAAATCGCATCAGATGATAATCATGCAAATCCGCTGACGAAAGCCTTTTCTCAGCAGTTTGAGCCAACCGTACATAGTTCGGGTGTTAGACACTCGAGTGACTGGCTATAGGCCAAGTGGGAGATTGTTGGACATTATGACCCATAGCGTCACTATTTGTACAGATCATGGTGTTGTTTACAAATTAACTATGTAACAAAGGATATTGCACTCTTATCATTTGTGATTAGATCACCTAGATGTATAAATGATAGGAGGTCCCTGTGATTTGTTCCTGGACGGAGAATGATATGAGACAGTATCAGTCCACGAAGGATAAATAATTCGCATTTCGAATTCGAGTGCGGCACGCAAGTCAAATCAAGCGTCAAATCATTAGTCACATCAAGCGTCAAATCACATGTCACTTTGAGTGATGTGACAATTTGATTGAGTGATTGATGTGGTTGTTGGAAAGCATTTAATGCCTTTTGACTTTTGAAATTTGAAAAAAAAAAAGGTTTTGGTATTTGATTTATTTTTGGAAAATAAAATATATATACAAAACACATTTTTTATTCTCTCTTTCTCTATATTCACGGTTTCTTGGAAACCCATTTTCCCTCCTCTCTTTCTTTCTTCTTCTCTCTCGGCTTGGAGCCATTTTCTTCTTCCTTTTTCTGGTTCTGCCGAGCAACAAGGAGAAGAAATGTGATGATTTTGTTGCAAAATCTAAGTGCTAGCACACATGGAGTCTTCCTAAGGTGATAGGGTACCGATTTTATGAGCATGGAATCACAAAGCTTGGAGCTTGGTTCTTGTCCATGGCCGAATTTGGAGCATTTCTTGGAGAGCCTTAACAGCTCACTGCCGAGGAGGACAGAAGCTCACTGCCGAGCTTCACCAAGGAAGAAATTGAAGTGTTCATCGCGTCGCAAGATCCGTTCATTGTTAGTATGATTCCGCCATTCTCCTTTGTGTATTCACATGCGTTTTTCTTGCTTGATTTGATCATTCTTGGGACCTAATTAGAAACCAACAATGGTATCTTGAGCTTATATCAAGCATGAAATTTTTAGGGTTTAAAATTGGGCAAAATCAATTTGAGCATGATTCGGTTGAATTGTTTGATTAAGTATGCTTGGATGTTGATTAATTGAAGTTGTGCATGATCAATTTCAAGAAAATTGGATTGGATCAATTTTCCCCAAAACCTTTGGCTTGGCCGAAAATTAGGAACCCTAAATGTCTTGGTAATTTTTTGTTTTTTTATCATTGGATGACTTAAAACAATTGGGTAATGTTGATTTGAGGTTTAATTGGATTGAATTTTGAATTGGACAATTTTCCCCAAATTAAAGGCTTGGCCGAAAACTTGTTGAATTTTGAAATTCATGGTGTTTTTGATTTTGATTCATTGATGAGTTGAATTGATTTGGGAAATGATGATTGTGGATTCAATTGGATTGACACCGAATCAGATTGAAAAAACCCTAATTGCCGAGACACTTGAAGCATGTATTGGGTTTGATTTTGATTGAATTGTGTTGGACACTATTTGATGTTAAAATGCATGATTAATTAGGCTAATTGATTTTAGAAATGTTAATTGGGTGATTAATTGTGTATTACACTTAGGTTAATTAATTGTGGAATTTGGAATTTTATAAGTTAATTAATTGGGTTTAAATTGGATTTGGGCCTTAAGGTTGTAATTGGGCTTTTGGGCTTGGTTGTACCAAGTTAGGTTTAGGCCAATTTGGTTGGATCCAATTGGGCCCAAAACCGCATCCATAAAGTCCAATTATGACTTAATGGACCTTAATTATTTAATTGGGCCTAATGGGCCAAAATTGATTTATGGGCTTATGGGGTAACTCTCGGATTGGATTTTGGTTATTTGGTTTGACCCGAGTTGACCAAAAGTCCACGCCTTAAGAAATTAATTAAAAGCCCATTGGACTTTAATTAAATAAACATTGGATGTTAATCGGGCTTTGAGACCCGTAACGATTGAATTTGGAATTTAAGTCGTAAATGTTCGTTAATAAAGTGTAATATTTAATTTGGAATTAAATAGTGAATTAGTATTAAATACAAATTGAATTGGTTTTAATTTTGTAGTTTAATTTAATTCAAGAATTCTACTTTGAGTACTTATTCGCAAAACGAGTTTGACTTGAGCAAAATCAAATCGTTGTTTGAACATTTGATGATCACTAATTATCAGATTAATTAATTGGATTAGATTGATTGATAACATGCTTGTGTGAATACATGGTTGCGATGCATGAATAATGTATATCGGATGGATATTAGATGGGTGGGGCAAATTTAGAAATTGTTGTAATAAATTTGATTTATTAATTGGACCTGTGTGTCCAGCCTTATCACATTTATACTCTTTGTATTCTCTTCTCACTTATTCCCCTCAATGTAAATGAGGTTTCTTTAAAAGTGTAGTGTAACGGGAGAAGAAGAAATATTTGTGCTAGCGGGAGAGAGAAAGAGAGATTTGATCTTGGATCAATGTGTAAAGTATCCATCCGCATATCATTATTATTTTATCATATGTGCTTTATTATGTGTTTAGAATGCATGCTTAAGGGTGTATGATGATGAGACCTTAACAAATATAATAAATTGGTTGTCAATTTGCACGCGAAAAACCCTCGCTAAATATTAATCGTTTTTCCTTCCATTGAGTGATTCTCACTCAAGATCCGAGACTGGCATTGGCTTGTTGGCCAAAGTCAAGGCCTTTGTCCATCAAGGATGTGTTTGAATCACGAAGGCTTTGTTCCATATGGTGTCTTGTCCAAGTTGTGGTTTGTTGGCCAAAGTCAATACCACTTTTGTCCATCGACATTGATTACGAAGTTTTCCATGGTCAATGGGTCGCGCTTAACTGGGATCACTAAGTTTGTTGTGCCAAAGCCAAGGTTAGTTGATTTAGAGGAAAAATGTTAGGTAATATATTGGATATATTGGCATATATAAGATATATGTTTCGGACTTGGATGTCCCCCTACGGATCTAGGAATTGGATTGGATCCAATCGATTTTAGAGATCTACCTAGTTAATTATCATACAATTTGTTGGCCAAAGTCAAGATTGTGTGATATTTAAGGGATCCTAGCCCACTAGGAAACACGGTCTCCCGAGTACTCGACAGAGGGTTATAGGCTCGCCGAAAAATAGTGGGAGGCAAGAATTGAATTTGCAATATTCGTTTAATTACTTGCCATAAGCGCTCATTCAAATTATTTCGTCAGATAAATTAAATGTTAGTTGGACTAATATTTAAAATGTTGTTTTAATAAACAGTTGGACTGTATTATAGTTGATTATATAATTGGATTATAGTAATCAAATATTTGAATTAATTAATTTCAATTTATAGTTGATTTTATAGTTGGACAATAGTAATCAATATAATTGAGGTTAATTAATTTAAATTATATTTGATTGTATAGTTGGACTATAATAATCATTATAATATATATAGTACCACAAATCGTTGATTAAATAGTTGGACTATTAAAATCAGATATAATTGAAAGATTAGTGTTTAAAACATTCCATCCTGGGTGAAAATGTATTTAAACGACTTTAATTTTCAAATTGGGAATAATTTCAGGATGGTCCTGGAAAAATAATAAGTTATTTTATTTGATAAAATAATATATTAAGCCTAAGCCCGGAGTTAAGCAAATAGTAGAGCATAATCTTTGGAAGATTTATGTAATGATAACTTTAGTGCTTAATCCATTATATTTGTCATAGACTCCTTAATTTCTTTATCAGAGCTAAGGATTAGATTCTTAAAGTATGATATTGAAATTGAAGGATCTTCATAAATCTATACTGATTTTAGAAGTAAATATTGCAATAATAAACTCTTGGAGAGTTAATGGCTATACTCAAGGAGACAAAGCCAAAGTTTGCAATAATGCAAGTAGCGCAAGACGCATCTTACTTTGATATTCCAAAAGGCCAAGGCTTGCCCAAAGGCTTCTAGAATGTGAAAATGGCAAAGGCAAAATCATTATAATCTTCTGGAAGATAAAATGACATATCCCAATAAGGAATTGAAGACGAGCAAGGCTCTAACTTCAAATATGTTTGTCATAAATATATTCACAACTAGTATTAAAATTGGATTTTAGATACTTAGTGTGATACATAAATATGTACTGATGTTCAGAATCTTCTATGAGCAGGATACTGACTTCTATTGAGATTAATCTGCGAATTGAAAACGGGACGAAAATCGTTGTTTTAACCGTAGATACCTAAGTTTGGGAACTACCCTTTGGTATGTAAGTAAATTAGGAAACTTTTATAATGTAACTAGTTTGACTAGAAACATTATCTCTATATCAGTGTATAATTCGTTGCGGATGTACCTTTATATTCTAGAACACTAAAGTGTTTTATTATATAAAGATGATATTGAGATAACACATTAGATGTGAACAACAGAATTTTATTTAGAATATAAATAAATCTCACACGTATAACATGACAAACAAATAGCTCAAACTGATTTGATCAGGTTGAAACTTGAATGTGGCATTGTTGTCTGGGACACAATTAAACAAGACTCGTATATCCACACTTTCGAAGATTGGGTACTAGGACTAATTTGGTTCCAATCAAATAAAGTCTATGAATCTAGTTTATTGGGCAAAGTGCCTAAAACACCTTTACTTGGTAACAGTGCAAGTGCCATCGATCTGTTAGCCCTAGTTCATAGTGAAGCAAGTGGGCCCATGTCTAGCTAGGCTAGATGTGGATATGAATCTTTTGTGACCTTTACAGATGTGGCATCGCGTCATGGTTACATGTTTCTTTTGAAACACAACCGGAAACTTTTTAAGTTTCGACACGAAATAGACAAACAGATCGGCTAAAGTATTAAACTGTCACGGTAATACCGTGATGGAAAATACTTAAGCAATGAGTTTCTCGTATACATGAGAGAGTATAGTATTCTTTCAATGAGGACTCCTCCCAGAACTCGTCAATTTGACGGTGTATCCGACAGGATAAACTGAATTTTGTTGGACATGATAAGGTTAATCATGAGTCACTCTGAGCTACCATTTCCTTCAACGGATAAGCTAAATAGTGCAGAACTTATTTTGAATAAGGTTCCATAAAAATTTGTTTGACAGACTTCATATTAGATATGAACAGGAAAGAAACCAGGTTTCTCATTCCTGAATATTTGGGTATGCTAGGCATATGTTTGGATGATATCAAACTAGAACCCAAATCGGATAAGTGCCAATTGTAGGTTATCCTAGGGATACCATAAGTATAGTACTTATACAACTCACTAGAGAACAATGTAATTGTTGCTCACCATACGGTTTTTCTAAGAGGAATACCGATATGCAGTGGTAAGTGGGAGGATAGTAAAACTCGATGAAAATCGGAGTAATACTATTATGGCACTGAGTCCTAATGGAACACAAATAGTTCATCAATGATGAAACTATTCCAATAATCTTCGAATACACAAGAACCACGTATGTCAGAGAGAATCAGAAAACAACCTAGGGTATGGGTTTCTGATTTCACCTCATAAAGATGTCAATCTTATTGAGGAAAATCAACTGACTACGTATGAGGAAGTGATACAAGGTATCGACTCCCTATTATGGCAAAGTGCCATAATGTCTTATATGGATTCCATGTATATCAACTATGTTTGGATACTAGTTAATATACCGCAAGGCATTGTGCCTATTGGTACTATATAAGTCTTCAAGGAAGACATACATGGATGGCAACATACCATCGTACTAAGCTAGGCTTGTAGCGAAAAGGTAGAGTTATCAACATTGTGTTGATTACGACGAAACCTTTTACCTGTTGCCACGGCAAATCCATTTCGAAAATGCTTGCTGATGCTGCATGTTTCATTTATGAAATATGGCAGCTGAACGGGAAAACCGTTTTCCTTAACGGAAACCTTTCGGAGGATGTTTACAACATCTTGACGGTTTTCGAAACTAGCATCACATCATTCGTCAATCAAGTGATGGATGTCTTTCACTTTGAGTGATTGACGCAAGTCACTATTCATGATTGATGGATTGATGTGAGTTGATAGAGGTGGTTGGAGCCATTTATGGCTTGACTTTTGAAAGAGAAAAATTTGTATATGTTTATTTTGTTTTTAGAAAACAAAATCTAATACATTTTTTCTCTCCTCTCTCTCATCTCCTCCTCTTTTTCTTCTTTTTAAAACACGCCCAAGGGGCTGTGAAAACCTCATGGTTTTGGTTACTGCCGAGCAGTGAAGAGAAGCCAAGAGTCGCGATTTTGTGGCAAAATCGGGAGTGCTAGCACACTACGAGACATGCGAAGGTGATAGGGAAGTCCACCCTGAGCCGTGAATCAAATGACGAAGCTTGGAGCTTTGGTTTCGTGTTGATTGAAGGCCGAAACAGTGAGCACTTCACTGCCACTTGCCCAGCGTGAGCAGCCCATGGAGCAGATATGGAGTTTTGTTCGTCAAAGCGTCGCTCAACCGATCGATGTGAGTATTCTGTAACTTCTTCGATTTGTATTCGCACATATTTCATGCTTATTATTGATCTTGGGACCTTAATAGAAACCAACAAGAAGATGCTGACCAAGATACATTTGATGCTTGGAAGAAACACGTCGATGATGATGAGCAAGCAGTTTGCATAATGTGTGGCTCTATGTCGGACGAACTTCAGAAAGCTCACGAAGATATAGATGCTCAAACCATCATCTTTCACTTGAAGGAGTTGTATGCAAATTCCGTTCATACCGTGAGATTCCAAGTGTCATTTGCCTTATTCCAAACAAGGTATAAGGAAGGATATGTTAGTGGACATGTGCATAAGATGATTGGCCACATTGAAAAATTGGCCAACCTCGGGTTCATCATGGATCATGAGATAGGTCACAATCTGATTCTTCAGTCCTTACCAAAAGAATTCTCTAACTTTATTATGCAGTTTCATCTGTCTGATAAAGAAGCTATTTTAGCAGAATTGCAAAATCTGATAAAGCAAGCAGAGAATGACTTGAAACAGGAGCTTAAAACCTCTGTCATGCTTACAGGTACGGACCTGAAGCCACGAGGCCCAAAGAAAAATAAGGGCAAGGCCAAGGCTCCAGATCACCTAAAGCCCAATGGTAAGGTGGAGAAGAAAAAGGGAAAGGGGAAATGTTTCTTTTGTGGAAAAAGGGTCATTGGAAGAAAGACTGCAGATCCTTGAAATTTATGGAAGCTAAGGAAGGCCAAGAGAGGCCAAGAAGCCTAATGCTTCAGGTATGTTGTATATGATTGAACTATATTCTCAAAACTCTGAACCTTCTACTTGGGTGCTTGACACCGGTTGTGGACTCACTTGTGTAACAATGTGCAGGGCCTGAAAACAGTAGGAGACTCCGTCATTGGGAGGTTGATTTACGCATGGGTAATGGAGCAAAACTGGCTGCATTGGCGTGGGGACTATTCATTAGTTTTGCCAAATGGTTTTAGTTTTTAGACTTAGAAGAATGTGTTTATGTACCTTCTCTAGTAAAGAACATCATTTCAATTTCTTCTTTATGTAATAAAGGCTTTTCATGCCTAATAAGTTATAATGAATGTTCTATTTATTTCAATGAAATAAAATATGGAGATGGTATTTTGAATAATGGTAACTATGTCTTAACAAACTAACAAAGAATGTTCAACCTCTAATATATATAACGTTAACTTAACTCGAATAATCTCAATGAATCACTTCTATGGCACAGTCGCTTAGGTCATATCAATGAAACAAGATTAACTAAGCTACATAAGGATGGGTATTTCAAACCCTTCAAATTTAAACCTTATGGAACTTATGAGTCATGTTTACTTGGTAAAATGACCAAATTACCCTTCAAAGGTAAAGGACAGCGTGCAGCGGAGACATTAGAACTCATACACTCTTATGTATGCGGACCAATATCAGTCACCGCTAGAGGTGGATTCTCCTACTTCATTACCTTTATCGATGATCATTCGCGATATGGGTATGTGTACCTTATGCGGTACAAATCTGAAGCCTTTGAGAAATTCAAAGGCTTCAAGGCTGAAGTAGAAAACCAGCTTAATAAAATTATTAATTCACTAAGGTCTGATCGAGGTGGTGAATACTTAAGCAACAAATTTCAAGATTACTTGAGATAAAATGGCATTGTTTCCCAGTGGACTCCGAACACGTAAGTACCTCGTACTACGTTTGTACCGATTTACAAGAGAAGGTTGGCTTCTAGCAAAGCGCCATGCCTACCCAATTCTCCAGAAATATCCTTATAGGAATATTAGATCTATATCAAGCGTAGTATACCGAAGTATTTCGTATTTCGATCCAGTATCGGATGTTCACGTGCTAGGCCTGGGGCTGGAATTGTGTCTGCCCCGTACGAAGCACATATCGAATGTCTGGCAACTAGTCTCTATAATCGGATATACATGACCTAGTCATAATATCCCGATAGCTCGAGCATTTAAGAGAACGAGTTTTGTATCCTATATGACCATCATCTCCATATGACTGGAGTGATACTTCCTCTTAACATCACACCCAACACACTACGATTCTCAATATACCCAGCATTGGCGTACACAGAACCTGTTAAAGCCCTGGACGACCTCAACCAAAGTATATTGATTGTCGCAAGTATTAGCGGTGCAAGTCTCAGGTTAAGACCAAATACACCTACCCTGATTGCAGACTCTCATAGACACATAGTCATACTACTAATGGGATTCCGCAGGGGTCTATCCAGAGCGAAGCTGTTTCCCGTACCATCGGTAAAACACAACCTCCTATTACACTTGCATGAGTATCCTATACCCAAATATATGAGAATTATGATGTTGTGCCATCACAACGTGCACAAGTGTAATACTAGTCTTTTACGTATTTATCGATGTCCTATCTCGATAATACTCTGACTAGGGATATTTAATGATTTATCCTTCATGGACTGATACTGTCTCATATCATTCTCTGTCCAGGAACAAATCATAGGGACCTCTGATCATTTATACATCTAGGTGATCTAATCACAAATGATAAGAGTGCAATCTCCTTTGTCACATAGTTAATTTGTACTACAACACTGTGATCTGTACAAATAGTGACGCTATGGGTCATAATTGTCCAACAATCTCCCACTTGACCTATAGCCAGTAACTCGAGTATTTAACACCCGAACTATGTACTGTTGGCTCAAATTACTGAGAAATGTTTTCGTCAGCGGATTTACATGATTATCATCTGATGCGATTTATTCGATCATCATATCGCCGCGATGTATGATCCGAACGAATCAGATGATTAACAAAGTAAATATCTGGATCGTCGATGAGACCATTAATTCTTTAGCATGTTCTGACGCCTAGCTCAGCTGCTAACATAACTATATCTAATCTAATTAGATTTATTATCAACCCAAATGGCTTCTATTGCTGCCTCAGTTGCAGCAATAACCCGCATTTGTTGTTTATTCGGTAACAGTATCTTGCTTGGAAGATTTCCAGCTCACTGTTCCGTACTACTATTGTATAGTACCTTTGTTACGACTTATAGTCGTTATCATGAAAGCCAAGCTTTCACCGATTATATTATGGGAATATCATTTCCAAGAAATGATATATCATCATTATTCAGGACATTCACTGTCAGTTGCTCCCACTAACCTCCTTATATACACAAGAATTATTTTCGTTTTGAATTAAATCATAACTATTATGATTACATCAAAACGATAATTCCAAGAACCTAATGCTTGCTTCAATCCAAACATGGATCGAATGACCTGCAAACCTAGTTTGCTTGTTATGGTTTGACAAAACCGTCAGAATGTTGTAAACATCCTCCGAAAGGTTTACGTTAAGGAAAGCGGTTTTGGCATTCAGCTGCCACATTTTATGAATGAAACATGCAGCATTAGCAAGCATTGTCGAAATGGATTTACCATGGCAAAAGTTAAAAGGTTTCGTCGTAATCAACACAATGTTGATAACTCTACCTTTTCGCTACAAGCCTAGCTTAATACGATGGTATGTTGCCATCCATGTATGTCTTCCTTGAAGACTTATATAGTACCAATAGGCACAATGCCTTGCGGTACATCAACTAGTGTCTAAACATAGTTGGTATACATGGAATCCACTTCAGACTTTATGGCACTTTGCCATAATAAGGAGTCGATACCTTGTATCACTTCCTCATACGTAGTCAGTTGGTATTCCTCAATAAGATAGACATCTTTATGAGGTGAGATCATAAACCCATACCCCAGGTTATTTTCTGATTCTCTCCGACCTACGCGGTTCTTGTGTATTCGAAGATTATTGGAATAGTTTCATCATTGATGAACTATTTATGATCCATTATGAATCAGTGCCAGGAATAGTATTACTCTGATTTTCATCGAGTTTTACTATCCTCCCACTTACCACTGCATATCAGTATTCCTCTTAGGAAAACCGCATGATGAGCAACAATCTAATTGTTCTCTCGTGAGTTGTGTAAGTACAATACTTATGGTATCCCTAGGATAACCTACAATTGGCACTTATGCAATTTGGGTTTTAGTTTGGTATCAACCAAACATATGCCTATCATACCCAAATCTACAGGAATGTGAAACCCGGTTTCTTTCATGTTCATATCTAATATGAGATCTGTCAAACAGATATTTATGGAACCTTATTCAAAATAAGTTCTGCACTATTTTGCGTATCCGTTGAAGGAAATGGTAGCTCAGAGCGACTCATGATTAACCTTATCATGTCTAACAAAATTCGGTTAATCCTGTTCGGACACACCGTCAAAATGACGTGTTCCGGGAGGAGTCCTCATTGAAAGAATACTATACTCTTTCAAGTATACGAGAAACTTATTGCTTAAGTATTTCCATTACGGTCTTACGGGGACGGTTTAATACTTTAGCCGATCTGTTTGTGTATTTCGTGTCGAAACTTTGAAAGTTTCCAATTGTGTTTCAAAAGAAACACATAACCATAACGCGATGCCACATCCGTATAGGTCATGAAATATTCATATCCACATCTAGCCTAGCTAGACATGGGCCCACTTACTTCACTATGAATTAGGGCTAACAGATCGGTAGAACTAGCACTTTTACCAAGTAAATAGTGTTTTAGGCACTTTGCCCAATAAACTAGATTCGTAGACTTTATTTGAATAGAATCAAATCAGTCCTAGTACCCACTCTTCGAAAGTGTGGATATACGATTCTTGTTTAATTGTGTCCCTGACAACAATGCCACATACAAGTTTCAACCTGATCAAATCAGTTTGAGATATTTATTTGTCATGTTATATATTTGAGATATATTTATATTCAAAATATAAACGCTGTTATTCACATCTAATATGTTTATCTCAATATCATCTTTATACAATAAAACACTTTAGTGTTCTAGAATATAAAGGTTCATCCGCAACAGATTAAACACTGACATAGAGATAATGTATCTAGTAAAACTAGTTACATTATAACAGTTTCTTAATTTAAGCACATACCCGGAGGTAGTTCCTAAATTCAGGTATCTATGGTTAAAACAGCTACTTTCGTCCCGTTTTCAATTCGCAGATAAATCTCTATTGAAGTCAGTATCATGTTCAAAACAGATTCTGAACATCAGTACATATATTTTATGTACCACACTAAGTATTTAAAATCCAATTTTAATACTAGTAGTGAACATAATTATGACAATCTTTTTTGAAGTCAGAGCCTTGCTCGTCTTCAATTCATTCTTAGGATATGTCCTTTTATCTTCCTAGAAGATTATAATGATTTTGCCTTTGCCCTTTTTAACATTCCAGTAGCCTTCGGCCAAGCCTCGGGTTTCTAGAATATCGAAGTAAGGTACACCTTGCGCTATTTGCCTAATTGCAAACTTTGACTATGTCTCCTTGAGAATAGTCATTAATTCTCCAAGAATTATTTATTGCAATTTAGTATTTCAAAGATCTAAAATAGATCCATCAAAATCCTTCAATTTCATTTATCATACTTTAAGGATCTAATCATTAGTTCTGATTCAGAAATTAAGGAGTCTACTTGACAAGTATAATGGATTAAGCACTAAAGTTATCATTACATGAATATTCCAAATATCATGTTCCACTTATTTGCTTAACTCCTGGCTTAGGCTTAATATATTATTTTATCAAATAAAATAACTTATTATTTTTCCAGGACCATCCTGAAATTATTCCCAATTTGAAAATTAAACTATTTAAACACATTTTCCCCATGATTATGTTTTAAATGCCAATCTTTCAATATTATCTTGATTCTAATAGTCCAACTATTTAATCAACGATTTGTGGTACTTGTATTATATTGATTATTATAGTCCAACTATACAATCAAATATAATTTAAATTAATTAACCTCAATTACATTGATTACTATAATCTAATTATAAAATCAACTGTAAATTGAAAGTAATTAATTCAAAATATTGATTACTAAAATCCAATTATATAATCAACTATAATACAGTCCAACTGTTTATAAAAACAACAATTTAAATATTAGTCCAACTAATATTTAATTTAACGACGAAATAATTTGAATGAGCGCGTATGGCGAGTAATTGAACGAATATTGCAAATTCAATTCTTGCCTCCCACTATTTTTCGGCGAGCCTCTAACCCTCTGTCGATTACTCGGGAAACTGTGTTTCCTAGTGGGCTAGGATCCCGTTAAATATCACACAATCTTGACTTTGGCCAACAAATTGTATGATAATTAACTAGGTAGATCTCTAAGATCAATTGGATCCAATCCAATTCCTAGATCCGGTAGGGGGATGTCCAAGTCCGAAACATATATCTTATATATGCCAATACATCCAATGTATTACCTAACCTTTTTCCTCTGAATCAACTAAGCATTGGCTTTGGCACAACAAACTTAGTGATCCCAGTCAAGCGCGACCCATTGACCATGGAAAGCTTCGTAATCAATGTCGATGGACAAGAAGTGGTCTTGACTTTGGCCAACAAACCACAACTTGGACAAGACACCAATATGGAACAAAGCCTTCGTGATTCAAACACATCTTCGACAGACAAAGGCCTTGACTTTAGCCAACAAACTAATGCAGTCTCAGATCTTGAGTGAGAATCACTCAATGGAAGGAAAGACGCTTAATATTGAACGAGGGTTTATCCCGTGCAAATTGGAAACCAATTTATTATCTTTGTTAAGGTCTCATCATCATACACCCTTAAACGTGCATTCTAAACACATAATAAAGCGCATATGAAATAAAATAATAATGATATGCGGATGGATACTTTACATTGATCCTAGATCAAATCTCTATTTCTCTCTCCAAAGCTAACATATGTATTTACTTCTACCCGTTACACTACACTTCTAAAGAAACCTCATTTACATTGAGGGGAATAGGTGAGAAGAGAATACAAAGAGTATATAGGTGATAAGGCTGGACACGCAGGTCCAATTAATAAATCAAATTTATTACAATTTCCAAAATTGTCCCACCCGACTAATATCCATCTGATATACATTATTCATGCATCGCAACCATGTATTCATACAAGCATGTTATCAATCAATCTAATCCAATTAATTAATCTGATAATTAGTGATCATCCAATGTTCAAACAACGATTTGATTTTTGCTCGAGTCAAACTCGTTTTGCGAATAAGTACTCAAAGTACGAATTCTTGAATTAAATTAAACTACATAATTAAATCCAATTTAATACATATTTAATTCTAATTCACTATTTAATTTCAAATTAAATATTACAGTTTTATTAACGAACCTTTACGATTTAAATTCCAAATTCAATCGTTGCGGGTCTCTAAGCCTGATTAACATCTATGTTTATTTAATTAAAGTCCAATGGGCTTTTAATTAATTTCTTTAAGGCGTGGATTTTTGGTCAACTCGGGTCAAACCCAATAACCAAAATCCAATCCGGGATTTACCCCATAAGCCTAGAAATCAATCTTGGCCCATTAGGCCCAATTAAATAATTAAGGTCCATTAAGTCATAATTGGACTTTTTGGATTCGGTTTTGGGCCTAATTGGATCCAACCAATTTTGCCTAAACCTAACTTGGTACAACCAAGCCCAAAAGCCCAATTACAACCTTTAAGCCCAATTTCCAAAAACAAGCCCAATTAATTAATTTATAAAATTCCAAATTCCATAATTAATTAACCTAAGTGTAATACACAATAATCACCCAATTAACATTCCTAAAACATCAATTAGCCTAATTAATCATGCACTTTAATATCAAATAGTGTCCAACACAATTCAATCAAAATCAAACCCATTTTACAAGCTTATGTTCTCGGCAATTAGGGGTTTTTCCAATTCGATTCGGTTTCAATCCAATTGAATCCACAATCATCATTTCCCAAATCAATTCAACTCATCAAATGAATCAAAAATAAAAAATCACAATGAATTTCATGTCTTAATAAATTCGGCCAAGCCAACTTTAAAAGGGAAAATTGTTCCAAATCAAAATTCAATCCAATTGAACTTCAAAACAACATTACCCAATTGTTTTAAGTCATCCAATGATCAAACAAACAAAAATTACCAAGACATTAGGGTTCTAAGATTTTCGGCAATGCCCAAAATTTGGGGAAAATTTGATCCAACCAAATTTCTTGAAATTGATCATGCACAACATCAATTCAACCTCATTCAAGCATACTTAATCAAACAATTCAACCAATTCATGCTCAAATCGAGTTTACCCAATTTTAACCCTAACTTTTTCATGCTTGATCAAAGCTCATAGATACCATTGTTGGTTTCTAATTAGGTCCCAAGATACATGAAATCAAGCACAAAATTTGCATGAATACACAAAGGAGTAAGGCGGAATACATACTCACATTGATGGGTTTGATGCTATGAAGAACACAAGCCTTCAAGCTCCCTCAAAAGCTCACGGCAGCAGCTCCCCTTGGCGGTGGACTGCACGGTGGTGACTGGTTCGACTCCTCCAAGAATCGGCCATTGAAGACCTCCATTGAAGCTCCAAGCTTCCAAGCTCACGAAATCGGTTCCCTATCACCTTAGGAAGACTCATGGTGTGTGCTAGCACTTTGTTTTTCCACAAAAACATCTTCTTTCTTCTCTTTGTCCTCTCGGCAGAACCAGAAAAATGAAGGAGAAGAATCGGCTCCAAGCCGTGTTCAAAGAGGAGGGAAAGAGAGAAGAATCGTAAAAGTGGAGAGAGAGAGGAGAAATGAAAAGTGTATTTTGGTTTTATATTTTCCAAATAAATTAACCATTTACAACTTTTAATTTCAAAAAGTCAAAAGCAAAACAATTAATGTTTTTCAATCAACTCACATCAATCAATTGTCATATCACTCAAAGTGACATGTGATTTGACGCTTGATGTGACTAATGATTTTGACGCTTGATTTGACTTGCGTGCCGCACTCGAATTCGAAATATGAATGCGCTCGCAAATAATCCCGGGCTCGGGTTCGCTAATTCCAAATTAACGAATTTTCCATTGCGACGCAATTAAATGATTACGCCTAGCGAAATCACTATTCACGTCGCTAACGAATTAATTCTAAATTAATTCGTTCGCCCGAATTAAAATCTAATTTTAATTCCGCGTCGAAATCCAATTTCGTTTAATATATCAAATATATTATTTTATCGATTAATTCCAAATTAATCGTTCTCTCTCTTTAATCAATATTTTATCCCAGATAAAATATCTCCGTAATTAATCCCAGATTAATTTTCTCTCTCTTCTAATTAATCCCAGATTAATAAAGTGCGAGTCATACATCATCGGTGAATCTTCGGGAAGCGACCCATGAGATCCCCGGATATGTTGGCAGTAAATACGATCGTCGGACTATCCGAACACGTAAGTACCTCGTACTACGTTTGTACCGATTTACAAGACAAGGTTGGCTTCTAGCAAAGCGCCATGCCTACCCAATTCTCCAGAAATATCCTTGTAGGAATATTAGATCTATATCAAGCGTAGTATACCGAAGTATTTCGTATTTCGATCCAGTATCGGATGTTCACGTGCTAGGCCTGGGGCTGGAATTGTGTCTGCCCCGTACGAAGCACATATCGAATGTCTGGTAACTAGTCTCTATAATCGGATATACATGCCCTAGTCATAATATCCCGATAGCTCGAGCATTTAAGAGAACGAGTTCCGTATCCTATGTGACCATCATCTCCATATGACTGGAGTGATACTTTCGTCTTAACATCACACCCAACACACTATGATTCTCAATATACCCAGCATTGGCGTACACAGAACCTGTTAAAGCCCTGGACGACCTCAACCAAAGTATATTGATTGTCGCAAATATTAGCGGTGCAAGTCTCAGGTTAAGACCAAATACACCTACCCTGATTGCAGACTCCCATAGACACATAGTCATACTACCAATGGGATTTCGCAGGGGTCTATCCAGAGCGAAGCTGTTTCCCGTACCATCGGTAAAACACAACCTCCTTTTACACTTTCATGAGTATCATATACCCAAATATATGAGAACTATGATGTTGTGCCCTCACAACGTGCACAAGTGTAATACTAGTCTTTTACGTATTTATCGATGTCCTATCTCGATAATACTCTGACTAGGGATATTTAATGATTTATCCTTCGTGGACTGATATTGTCTCATATCATTCTCTGTCCAGGAACAAATCATAGGGACCTCTCATCATTTAAAAATCTAGGTGATCTAATCACAAATGATAAGAGTGCAATCTCCTTTGTCACATAGTTAATTTGTACAACAACACCGTGATCTGTACAATAGTGACGCTATGGGTCATAATTGTCCAACATGGGAAACATCCTAGTCTTAGTTATCTAAGAGTTTGGGGCTGTGACGCATATGCCAAGCTCACACAAACTAACAAATTGGATGATAAGGCAGTTAAATGTAAGTTTGTAGGATATGTCTTGAACTCAAGAGCATACGTGTTCTACGTCTCAAATGAAACAAAAAACATTTGTCTCCAAAATGCTAAATTTCTTGAGAATGAATTCCTTCTCAAGAAATATAGTGGGAGTAGACTTGACTGCGATGAGGTATGAGAAGAACAAACTAACATAGAACTAAACCTCAGGCCCCTCAAAAGGGCAGCGACGGAACAACCACAAGGTTATGAACTCAGATGATATGGTAGGGAAAGACATGAGCCTGAAAGATATGGTTTCCATATTAATGAGGAATATGATCAGGACATTGATAATGACGATCCCACCAGTTATGATGAAGCAATGTGTGACATTGATTCAGTGAAGTGGTTTGAGGCCATGAAATCCGAAATAGACTCTATGTATCAGAATCAAGTCTGGGACTTGGTAGATGCACCTGAAGGGATAAAACCAATAGGCTACAAGTGGATTTACAAGCGTAAAACTGATGCAGAAGGCAATATCCAAACCTATAAGGCTAGGTTGGTGGGGAAAGGTTATAGAAAAATCCAAGGAATTGATTATGACGAAACCTTCTCGCATGTTGCAATGATAAAGTCCATTCAAATTTTACTAGCACTAGCTGCACACTTTGATTATGAGATTTGGCAGATGGATGTCAAAACAGCTTTCCTTAATGGAAACCTCGTAGAGGAAGTCTATATGACACAACCTGAGGGGTTTGCATCGAAGGATGATCATAATAAAGTATACAAGCTTAAACGGTTCATTTATGGACTCAATCAAGCCTCCAGAAGTTGGAATATAAGATTTGATGAGACAATCAAAGAATTTGACTTCATCAAAAATGTAGACGAGCCTTGTGTTTACAGGAAAAGTAGTGGGAGTGCTGTTGTATTTCTTGTATTATATGCCGATGACATATTAATCATCGGGAATGATATTCCCATAATGCAAGCCACCAAGCAATGGTTATCTCAGAATTTCTCCATGAAAGATTTGGGAGAAGTAGCCTACATCCTCGGCATTAAGATCTACCGTAATAGATCTAAGAGGTTGTTAGGACTTTCTCAATCTATGTACATAGATAAAGTTTTGAAAAGGTTCAAAATGGAAGATTCCAAAAGAGGAAATTTACCTACTTGTCATGGAATAAAATTATCTAAGGAGAAATGTGCACATACTCCTTCAGATAGAGAGCGTATGAGTAGGATCCCTTTATACTTCAGCAATAGGATCGATCATGTACTCCATGCTATGTACAAGACCTGATGTCTCTTATGCTCTTAGCATAACGAGCAGGTATCAGGCAAATCCTGGTGAGCAACATTGGGCAGATGTCAAAACATTCCTCAAGTATCTGAGAAGAACTAAATATGTGTTTTTGACATACGGAGATTGTTCTGAGATGAAAGTTATTGGTTGTTGTGATGCGAGCTTTCAGACCGATAGAGATGACAGCAGATCGCAAACAGGATATTCGTTTACTTTAAATGGCGGTGCTGTAAGTTGGAAAAGCTCAAAGCAGTCAACTACAGCGGACTCCACCACTGAAGCCGAGTATATTACAGCATCTGAGGCAGCTAAAGAAGCAGTCTGGATAAAGAAGTTCATCACAGAGCTGGAAGTGCTTCTCAATCAAATGAACCAAGGTCCCACCAGAAATCCAAGCATGTACTCAGGTGATTTCATATCATCAGGGAGATTGTTGAGAGAAAAGAAGTTATTATTGAGAAAATACACAGAAGATAATCTTGCAGATTCTCTGACTAAAGGTATAGGACACAGAAATCAACGACGCTGTCCTAGGCTCGCGGCCTAGTTAGGAGTACGAAATAACATGGAGTCACCACCGGGTGTGAACCGGGACAAAGATTTAAGGCCGCACTCACCCCTCACAAGGGAAGATATCTGATAGTGGGTGGTGCATTTGGAGATCAAAAAGTTCTGTTTTTATGGGCGCTCAAAAGTATAAGTCTTTCGCTGTGACTAAGGATAGACAGGACTCTCGGTTCGTATGAGCCTGAGTCGAACACTTCGGATCCTGCATCTGCTTCAGTTAATTAGGTTAAAATGTGCCTTAAATGCCTAATCCTAGCTAGTCATCATCCGAAGTTGAGGCATTCAACAACTTTCTGAGACACCATTCTTTCCATAGGCAAGGGCCAGCCCGAAAATCAACGGGATCTTTCTACAAGCTCAGTTTCTACCCAACTTTTTCCGAGAGAACAAACCTGTTGGGTTCGGAATGGTCCCTTACTTATGCCACTTGTAATGATGTGATTTATACAATATCTTAACTGAATCTACGCAACATGCTCAAGAACAACCTATATCTAGTTCATGTTTATAAAGATAAATCCTATGTCTAAGTTTGCATGCTTGAAAAGTAAGTTATCACCACGGCAAACACACGATAACATACGGCAATCCCATGAACATGCTTCAATTATATAATGCGGAAAACAAATAACAACATAAACATAATGCAAATTCCAAACGCAAAATAAATAACTAATCATGCTTAAAAATAAATAACTAAATAACATACTAGACTAAATCATGCTCGAATACAAGGTTGGATGAAACGAAATACGTGTGTCTCTTAAGTAGTACGTGGTGTTGTATCCCGAGTGTAAACCACACTACAGTCCATCGGATTTGGCTAGGGAATTTACGTCCGGGTTTCCATCTGATATACCACAAAAGAGAACATGCATTCCGTTCATCCGAAATTCACATCATGCCTCAACAAACGACTCTCATGTGATAATATATTAAAATAATAACAAAAATGAAAGATAATAAATAAAGAAGGTGCCCTCAGGTCTAACCTCTTTTGTCGTCTCTCGGAAGCGCGTTACACGGTCGTCGGAAGGGTTGATATTTCGTAACTTTCCCGTTCGCTAATCCAATGTTTTTCCTCGCTGTTTGGGCTGCTGTTTTCACTCCGTTTCGCTGATGTTTGTGTTGTATTTTCTCGTCACTATTTTTTGGTAATTAGAGGACTGTCTTGGGCAATTTTTAGGTTCAGTTTTGGGTTAATTCAAGGACTATTTTGGCGGCAGTTTACTGGCAGTTTTTGGGGTATTTTCTGGGCAGTTTTAAAAGTCTATTTGTGCGGCAAACTGGGAAGTGCAGTGGGGGGTGTGTGCGTGCAGTGAGCTGGGTAGTTATTTGTGTGAATGTGAGGTAGTTTGGCGTGGTTTATGGGAAGGCAGTTTACCGTGAAGGCTCTTGGTGCGTGAATGGGTAAGGTGCACTGGCTGTTGGTGCGTGAAGGCTATTTGGATGCATGGTAGTGCGTGGGTAATGGAGGGCTTGGCTTTTTGCGTGAAGGTAAGGTACATGAATGTTGAAGAAGGCAGCTGGCGTGAGCAGGGCTGTTGAATGGACAGATTTGATTTTTGAAGTGAGGGGCTGCTGTGGAGTTTATTAGGTGTGAGTGGGGCTGTTGAAGGCTGAGTGGGCAGGTGCTACGTGTGACTGTGAGGAGGGTTTAGTGTCTGGCTCGTGGGTTGCTTGAGGGTTGAGTGAGCATGTGGTTAGGTGCGAAGGGGCAGGTGTTGATGCGCGGGGTTTGTGACGTTGAGTTGAGGGCTAGTGAAGGTGAGTGGTGTATAGGCGTGAGGGGTATAGGCCGTGAATGGCTTAGGTTTTTGGAGAAGGGAAACCGTGAATAGAAAGGAGAGAGAGAGAGTTTAGAACCGAGAACTGCTAGGGTTTTATTTGGTGTTTGTTTTTAGAGAAAGGGGGCGTGAATGCTAGGGTGGTTTTGTGAGTGCGTGGGTGGTGTTTTTGGTTGGTGATTTTCGGTGGTGGATGGTGTTTAAGGGGATGTGTATACGTTTCTTGAGAGATAGAGAGAGTGGCCGAGAGGTTCAGGGTTATTTGCTTTTGTGAAACATACTCATGTCATGCAGGTTGAAAGGAAATGACTCAGGCAAGTAGGCGAAATGGATGTCTTTATTATTATTCAGGAAAAGGTTCAAACAAGTAGACGAAGTCGATGTCTTTATTAAAAATGCAAAAAATAAACCAGAAAGAACAGTTTCATTGCTTTCTTCCTCGGCCTATGATTCTTCACTGCTATCATCCTCTATCCTCATGGAAGAAACTGGGTGGTTGAGAGTTTGGAGGACAAAGCTTTCAGGCAGGCCGGAGTTAATCATGTAAGTGGGTGGGGGAACAAAGTGATAATTTGGTAGAGGGTTGGTGTGTGTGCTAGGCTGTTCTTTTTCATGATCGGGTATTTTGTGGGCATCAATGAGGTCCTGAATTTCATACCGGAGGCGGGAACAGCTATCAGTATCATGGCCGTATTGCTGGTGGAAGTGACAGTAGCGGTCTATTTTTAGATGTGGTGGTGGGGGATTTGGAAGTGGTTTAGGCTCCAAGGGTTTTAAGAATCCTTGCCTTGTCAACTTCTCAAGTACTTTGGACAAAGGTCTTCCCAAGTTGGAGAAACACCGGTTCTTGATGGCAGCAACCTCGGCAGCAGCGGGCTTGGTCTCAAAATGGCCCCCAAAAGTCCTCATATCCTGGCCATAGAACTTCCGGTTCTCGGTTTCCTCTTCTTCAATGTCCATGACAGTTTCCCTCAGCTGCAGGAAATCCGCAATCATTGAAGTCATCATCCTCAACTTGCCATAGATCGAGGGCTTAGTGCCCTTGATGATCATTTTAATCTGGTCCTTCTCAGAGGGCTGAGTCTACATTTTCAGAAGTTGGCTCCTCCAGCGATCCACATACTCCTTGAAGCTTTCCTTCAGCTTCTGCTTAGTGTTCTCCAAATCACGGAGTGACAAATCAATCTCCAAGTCTGTAATATACTGTTTCAGGAAGGCGTCTGCTAGTTCCCTCCAATCATCCTTAACCTTTTTCTCGAGGCTGTGATACCAAACTACCGGCGCCCCCTCAAGTGACATCCCAAACATTTTCTGCATCTGGCGCTGTGACAAGCCCACTGAACTCATAACTGAAACATATTGTCGAAGATAGACCCTCGGGTCCCCATTCCCATTGAACTTGGCCATATCCGGCATCTTGAACTGAGCTGGCAACTGTTCTTCGAAGCTCATTGCCTCATAATCCAACAACTCTTAATGTTTACCCCTCATTTTGCGGGTAACCGTTTCTACCTGATCCCGAAGCTTCTGAAATTCTGCCTGAGACCCAATCATTCTTTCTGTCGCATATTCTGCCATGTCATCATCAAAAGTGGGGATATCATCCCTCAACCCATTCGGAGGCTCCTCACGCCTCACATTCTCAGAATTTCCCCCAGCACGGGGTACAGCCATACCAGCCACAACAGTAGTCAAGGCTTGCAACTGTTCAGTAATTTTGGCGAAACTGTTTTCCAACTGATCTATCCGGGATACCTCGTTATCGGATGTACTCATATCTGTTACCGGTCTTTTAGTGAGTCTTCCATCTTTCCTAACCCAACAGGAATCTATGATATCTTTTATAGACATAGAGGGTGTTAACAAGATATATGTATGCATGAGATGAATGAGATGCAGGCGATACAAGGAATATATTAATTCATTAAAATTTTCACACAAATCGGCCCATCATCATTATATAAGCTTTTGGGCTAACTGTCATAGGAGTGAACTCATCCCAGTTTAAATGGCCCAACAAGTTCACATCTTATGGGAAAAAGTCCAACCGTATCCAAATGATAATGTTCCTAAACACAAACATATAATGGCCCATTGGCGTTTTAGAAGCTTTTGGCCCAATCATCATAAGATACGTTCTTATCCCAGTTTAAATGGCCCAACAAGCCCATACCTCATGACAAAATGTCTGAATGGATCCAAACGACAATGTTCCCAAACACAAGCATAAAGAAATAATTTCTACAGAGTGGCCCATCAACATTTCAGAAGCCTTTTGGCCCAATTGTCATAGGATACGAACTCGTCCCAGTTTAAATGGCCCAACAAGTTCACATTTATAACAAGAGGCCCAACTGCATCCAAATGAGGATGGTCCATAAGCACAAGGAAATAGTTGCTATAGGCCATACAACCCCGGTCTACGTGTGGGTTTGCGGGAGTGTAGACAAAGACTCTCGCTGGCGAATGATTGCCCACAACTAGGTCTCCCCACTCAAGGGTTCGGGCGACCAAGTGAGCGCACCTTTTTTATACCTTACAGTACGTGCCAACGAGTTATGGTGTGTGACTGACTGTTAGATGGATTTCCCGTTGTAGATTCCCTAGAAGGAGGGTGGAGCGAGGCTCTCTTAAGTACCCTAGCCTCTTAGGCTCTTATCGCTTGGTGATAGGAATAAACAACGAGTCCTCCAAATTAGTCCATCACAATAGGCTACAAGTAAATGATTATCTAGGTGCCTTCATAGCTTTTCCTTATAGAAAGGTAGTGAATGAAGGAAGACACCAAACCATTACCCAACCTTAAAAAATACCTTTGATTAAACCACTTTTAACCCACAGTAGACATGGTTAATTAAAGCACAGCTCATAATATTACAATACATTATTTCGGGGCCGATTCTCGATCCCCAGTGGAGTCGCCAGACTGTGGGAACACATAAACTGGGCGACGCATGTTGTTCCGGGCTCGCGGCCTGGTTGGGAGTATGGAGTAGCCCGGGGGAGACTAAACCGGAGAATAATGGAGTCGCCACCCGGTGTGAACCGGGACAAAGATTTAAGGCCGCACTCACCCCTCGCAAGGGTAGACCTCGAACCGTTGGGTTCGGAATGGTCCCTTACTTATGCCACTTCTAATGAAATGATTTGTGCAATAATTTAACAAAGCCTAAGCAACATTTATTTCCAAGGATAATTTACTCCTAAGTTCGCTTGTATAAGTACAAAGCTCATATCTGAGTTTGCATATAACACTTTTTTCATGTTTGCATACAACCTATTTGTATATAATCTATGTCCGAATTTGCATGCATAAAGGTAAATTAACATACGGCAATCATACAACTTAATAAGCACATTGTACTCATACATGTGGGGAATGCAGATAAATGGCAATTGCACAATCATGCGTAATAAAGAGAAACAATCAGGTTCGTAATACAAAGGGATAACTAATAGGGGCAATTATGCATAAAATTTGATGAAAATGACTCAGTTCAGTGTGTGTGCGTTCGTGTAGCATTCGTAAACGCGTTCGAACGGTAAACAGAGGGTTCGCGTTCATGTAGCATTTGAGAACGCGTTCGAACAGGACCAGACCTGATACATGATAAAACAAAGAAAATATGTGCACGTTCGTGTACCGTTTCTAAAACGTGTTCGAACGGTAAACAAAAGGTCCGCGTTCGTGTGGCGTTTGAGGACGCGTTCGAACGGGACCAGACCTGATGCATGATAAAACTAAGAAAATACGTGCGCGTTCGAGTAGCATCCAAAAATGCGTTCGAACGGAACCAGACCTGATGCATACAACACATACATAGACAAACAAATCCACAATGTAGGACCTCACGTGTCCGATTGAACTCATTCCCATCCAATCTTGTGTACCTCGTCCCATCCAATCATGTGTACCTCGTCCGGCACGGTAAAGCATCGTGGTAAATGATTTTAACCCCTCGAAATAGAGGACCTTTAATCCGACTTACTAAGCCCATGCGCTAATAACACAATGCATATAAGAAATAATGACAACAATATCGGACTTCGTATACCCGATTGAACACATCTCACATTCAACTGAATATACATCATCCGGCGCGGTAAAGCATCGTGGTAAATGATTTTAACCCCTCGAAATAGAGGACCTTTAATCGCACTTACTAAGCCCATGCGCTAATAACACAATGCATATAAGAGATAAAAAAAAACAATAATATCGGACTTCGTATACCCGATTGAACACATCTCACATTCAACCGAATATACATCGTCCGGTGTGGCAAAGCATCGTGGCAAAGGATTTTAACCCCTCGAAATAGAGGACCTTCAATCGCACTTACTAAGCCCATGCCCTTTACCTCATCATTACTCAAACAAATAACATGCAGAATTTAAATAGCGGATAATAAACGAATCAAAACAACATAAAACAAAATATGCGCCGTTTGCTCAAGTGGTACGTGGAGTTGTATCCCAAGTACAGACCGCACTACCGTCCATTCGGATTCGGCTATGGAATTTATGTCTGGGTTTCCATCCTATATACCACAAGAGGCGACACATTTTTCATTTTATTCAAAACCACAACATGCATCCATAAACGACACTCATACGAAATAAATAACTAAAACAATTAAAAGATGAATACAAAATGAATACAAAAAGTGCCCTCAGGTCTAACCTTTTAAGTCGACTTTCGGAAGTATTGTACACGGTCGTCGGAAGGATGGATGCTCCGTAACTCCTCCTATTTACTAGTTCAACATTTCCCTTCACTGCTTCGCTGTTCGAGCTGCTGTTTTCCCTTCGTTTCGCTGTTGTTTTGCTGCTATATTTTGGTCACTGTTTGTTGCATTTTTTACTGCTGTTTTCTTACTGTTTTAGGTGATATTAGAGTGCAGTTTTTTAGTTACTGTTTGAGGATTTAGGGGCTGTGATTTTCGGTAGTTTAGGGCTGTATGGGGCTATGATTTTCTGTAATGTAGGGGGATTTATATGGGGCTGCTGTTTTGGTGGATGTAGGGGCTGTATAAGGCAGGCGTGACTTGTTGAATTGGGCAGTATGCGTGAAGGCTAAGGACGATGTTCAAGACTTAGGATATTAGGTTTTCTTTTTTGTTTTTAGTGAGAATGAGCTCTTCTATTTCTTGTGATTTGCGTGAATGTGCTAGGTTGTTTCTTGTGAGAATATTGTGTGTATGAGCTAGGGTGAATGTGTTGGGATTGTGTTTCTTTTATAGGTAAAGGGCTAGGGTTTCCATGTGCTTGAATAGGAAGGAGACCAATTAGTGTCTTACAAGGAAAGCAAGAGATTGATTGGGGACAAGATTTGGTTTAATTAGGAAGTTAATATATTTAATTTGTTTTGATTTAGGCATGATATTTGTTTTATTAGGAAGAAATATATTTGATTGATTTTAATTTAGTATATGATTTTTAGATTTTATTTAATTCCTCATGTGTTAAATATATATTTTATTAATTTAGATGTGTTTTATGGGCTTTGGTGGGCTAATTGGGCTTGGGTGTGAGGCTAGCAGCAAAACCAGAAATACTGACACCGTTCGAACGCTGATTCGAACGCTACACGAACTCCCGCTATCTGTCTGACGTTCGAACGTGGTCACGAACGCAGCACGAACGAAAACAATGAACTTGTGAAATGAATCTGATGACATACTTATTATGAATTTCCCCTTCCGATGTTCGTTTCCCGTGACTTCCATGACTTAAAAGGTAGTGTCTCCAAATGAGACTCATCATAGGGACTTATATGCAAAAATGCAGTGCCTACAAAAGGGCTGACTCAACAAAAGTATGATAGGCACACCCGAGAGTATAGTGTCCAGATTCATACTAGTTGGCTATAATGCAAGTGGGAGATTGTTAGGGATATGCCCTATACCCAACTTGTGGATATGTACATGTATTTGTAATATTTTCATTAATTAATAAAATGGCAATCTTTATTATACGTGTCTTACATAACTTCTATGAATCATCAACACTGTAATAAAGCCGTTGGATTAATAAGACGATGGCTTCCATGCCTTATGAGAATCATTACTCTTAAATGTTCATAGTCATAGTTTTGTGAATAATATGGGCGTTCACAAAGCGGAGAGACTAGTATGATGATATGATCTGCCCTTAAGTGGGGTAGCCGATCTCATAGGCTACTAGCGGAGATCCATCCACTTGGTGTATCACATGGATGCATGAGTTGCTCGTGTCCATCGAACTGACCGCCGAAAGTTTTCATATGGAGTGTTTATCCCATGTGTTTGTGAGAACTTTCATGTATCGATTATATGACTAGTCCTTAGACTTGAGGTCTTTACAATCGTATGTATGGATCAAATAACTTTGACATTCTCATTCCCCGGTTCAAAAGATCCGGTCATAAGGGTATGATTGGGTCATTTGTTGAAACACATGAAGTTTGTAAAGATACAACAGAGAATCGCCACTCTCTCGGATAATATTTTCTTATAAGAGTAGTATTACAGTTCGTGGGTTGATATGTGTGATCAGTGCTTGAGACTGTGGACACAGCGGAAGAATCATGTGAGATTCTTGGGTTAGCACGATTCATGACACTATCAACATCATACCTTTGACCATATGGATAGACATTTTTCGTACCCTAGGTCAATAGGTCGGGATACAGTGAGGTGAGGGACCGTATCATATGTAAATCGCATACAGAATGGGTATATATATATATTTCCTTCTCATTTGGGGGAATTGGCATGTTGCGGATGTCAACCTTGGTCATTGAAATCGAACGAGCATCTGATCGAAGGATAATTTATGTTCGATTAAATTATCACGATTCATTTCATGTCCAACTTGAGGGGAACCCAAAAGGTCACACACAACAAAGTCGAAATCAATGGTTAACAGTGCACAATACAAATATAACAGCATATATGATTGCTGTAGGAATTGTTCATAAATGGTTCAATGTGTTTAATTATTGAACAGATCATTTATGAGATTTCATAGTGGTTTAGGGATTGGTGAATGAAGATAGGGCCACTTTGGAAATTGAAAAAATAAATAAAAATACTATTCACATGAATAGTAAAAAAATTTTGTTATTTTTTTTGAATTCCAATTCGGTCCAAACTCTTATTAGGGTTTTATAATCTCATTAAACCACTAAATTAAGATCCAATGGCTAATATTAAATTAGCTTTTATCCCACATCGGATTCTTAATTAATTTTGTTGTCTTTGGAGCACTTTATAAACCCAAAGAGTTCTTCACAAATTTTTTACACCAAAACCTTTCATATCTTGGGTTTATATAAGTGAGCAACTCTAAAGTTTAAGAGTAAGCCACTGATTTTGAGGATCCTAAGTCTAATTGACTAGAGGAACCTCTAGTTATAAGTTTTGAGGTATTTGCCTAGGCTAGCAACAAGGGCAAAATACCCTTGCACTCGAGGCGTAGTCTTGCCATTGAGTTTTGGCTTTGGTGTGTGCATATTTGGAGGCCACACACTTGGGTGGCTCTTTGGAACGTGGAAGAGCTTGCTTTGTTCGAGAAAAGCTTGTAGATTGGAGGGAGGACTTGATGAGTCTTCGGTTCAAGTAAGTCTTTTTCTTTCTTTATTTTAATTAGATTTCTTATGATAGTTAACATGTTTAGGTTTATGTTATTTGCATGTATTATGAGTTTTATGCTTAGAATATATAGTAAAATGCCTAGGCTTGTAGAATAATAAAAACAAATGGGTATTGGGCAAAGGGAAAGCGGCATATTAATTTTGATTTTCCGCTGCGCACTCGCGGCCGCTTCCCAACATCAAGCATGCTAGAAAGGAACAGGGATGGCTTAAGACTTATTTGGGCCACATTTTGAACTCGCATCGCGACGCAGGTCAGGGCACGTCGCGACGCGCATGAACCAAAGTGTGCCCAATTTTTACTCTTTCGTGTCGCGACGCCAAAACCTTCCAGCGTCGCGACGCGACGCAGTTCTTAGGTTTTCTGTTTTTCTTCTCCAACTTCAATTCACCCAAATATTCAACCCTAAAATTCCCATACTAAAAATCATTGTTCAATACACCACATTACCCTCAATTCTACATAAACTAAATCATTATTTATCAAAAATCAAATTCCAATTATCCCATTTATTCCATAAGATTAAACCCATTTCATCACTTTAATACAATTTCATCACTTTAATCTCATATTCTTAACTAACCAAAAAATTATGGATTCCACTCAATTCTCACACATTACATGTTACTAAAAGCAATTTCTAATATGCTTCTCTCATTTATCTATTATTTAATCATCAAAATCCATAATCCAAAATTTGGGTCAAAGGCCCTTACCTCATTTCATTGTTGTTCCCTTCACCCTCCAAGTCTCCCAAGGTTGCCAAGCTTTTCTCTATTTCTTTTCTTCATTTTCTTCTTATTTTCCTCTCTTCTTCTTCTTCTTTCCTTTCTTCTTCTTCTTCTTCTTTCCTCTCTTCTTCTCTCACGTCTCTTCCTTTCTTTTTTTGTTCCAAAATTTTATAATTAGTGAATAGTGAGCCCTTTATATAGTGGGGGTTGTATGATATTTGGAAGGTTGGGGAAAGTGTATAAGTGTGTAGAAAATTTGAGATTTTTGCATTTGACCCCGAAATCACTATTTATTCGAATTTTGAATTGTGTTTTTGACCTATTTCTAGTCAGATTTTGGAAAAATATTCAACGCGGAAGTTGTAGGTTTCGCTCTCAGATTTCAGAAGATATAAAATTCATAAAACTCCGGGTTTATATGAAAAAGTTATGCCCCAAATACCACAGGCTTTCCAAAGGGGAACACTTTACAGTCTCGTCCCATGACTTTGAGGAATTTACTGATTGTCCCCAAAATCATTCCATAAGTATATTTGAGTCTCAATATAATTTATTTTATGTGCATTCGTCCTTTTTGTAACAGTACAGTTGTATACAATAGTAAAAACTATCGGTCGTTACAAAAAATTTCAGTTTTTAAAGTATTGAGTAATTAATTACCAAAGAAAAATTATTGAAATCGAAAAATTTTGATTTTCCGCGTTCCGCTGAGTTTACCCAGAATTGCCGCCTAAAACCCCAACAAAAATGGTATCAGAGATGGTCTGAACCTCAACACATGATATGAATATGCCTTTAAATTCAATGTTTAATTTTATCTTTACTTTATGCATGCTTGTATTTATTTAATTTGATTAAATTAAATGTGTTACATCTTTGCAGAAAATTCCTAATTAATAAGGTTTTAAAGTAATATGTATTGGATGCATATTTCTTTGTCCGTCTTGTCAATACGGTTTATGGATATATGTTCTATGGCTGCATCCGAGAAAGTGCCAAAGCAGTGAGGGTGTAGTTGTTAGAAATTTATCTATACCGGATGTATATGTGATACTAGGTAAATTCAAGCGAAAGTGGAAATTATGAATGTTCCAAAGCTGTCAGGACTACGGAAGTATTTTGAATTTATCATTGACAAGTTTAACCTTGGTACGCCTCCTTGTGAACGTGTCAAAGCTGTCACGACGAGAAACGACCAGGACCAAAACCCCAGGAGTCACTATTGAGTGATCGACAATGAGTTGTCTACCTAATGAATATACGTAGGCGAGATCGTGCCAAAGCTGTAAGCTGAAATTTATTCATGGGGTCCACATTTCACTATTATGTTTTAATTTGATTACTGCATGCTATTGTATTCTGTTTGGGGATTATAGTTTTACATGAAATAGTGGGAGGGGCATTTTTAGATTAAAAATCCATGATCTATTTATGCTTTGTTTATTTTATATTATATGAAATTGTTTTGTCTACTAACCGTTTTTCGCTATCTATATGATAGATTTACGATGGCGGCACCTACTTCTAATCATTTTGCTTGTATACTTGATACGAACAAGCTTAAAGGCGCCGAAAACTTTACAGATTGGGACTTGGATCTAAGTGTTGTAGTTAGTGCTCGACGCGCCAATTTTTGTTGTATTTATTGAAAATACGATGTATATTTTATTTTATTATGAATAAAATTAAGTAATTTTCATCAAAATAATCTTATATATATGGTAAAGACGTAAATGACCGTAGAATGAATAGTTGTGACATAATTGCAAAACCGACACAATTGTTACTGAGAAATGTCATAATACAATTCATTCTTTAATTGTTCCTAGTCAAGGTTTACATACTTGGTCAGTTAGTAAACCCGTGAGACCGGTACGTGTTGTATATTAGAATTGTTCTAATGATTTATCTCAGTAGACCATGAGTCTTAGGAGACTCATATAAACACGTAGGTATTTATTGGATAAATATTGAACGACTCATTTCAAGATTCCTGATAGATGGTACACCAACGTCAATAGGAATTTTTACGAGTCGAATAACATATTAGCTCATTTGACTTGTGATACCACTGTGGATATGTGAGATATCCTACGTACTTTGATGATAGTCACGTAAACGATCTTTTAAGATCAGACATCCGCCTGTTTGTTGGGTATGGACTGATACTCACGATATCCTGTGATGTATCCAGAGAGGATCTGTCAGTCCCGTGTACAGGATTTAAGTGTCTAATTTGTGATTCTTTGAAATCCTTGGCCGATGTATGATTCGGAAATGAGTTCTGAATATTTATTGAAGAATCATAATTATGTCGCGACACGTGAATTATTCATAGCGGAGATTTAAAGTTTAATCTATATCTCTGGAACAATTCGGATAACCTATGACAGATGGATTATATATATGCGATAACTTCGACTTGGATGGTTCAACTCGATTATCTGTGATCGTCGTAATTTGTGAGTTGATAAATTACGGACATGGAAATGGTTTCCATAATAGATAAACTTGAACCTATAGAGTCCCACAATATAAAGTGTACACGTTGAACACTTGGGCAATTAATTATGGATAATTTGGATTATTCATAATATACACATGCGTATTAATTATTGTGTATTTGTATATGATACATAATTTAGATTAGATACAAATTATTAACCAATTGAATGTTGTCTCTTGTTTTATTGTTATTAATAATTAATTAATTGTTAGTTAATTATTAATAATAATAAAATGGAAGAATATTCTTGGAATATTTTTTCATGTATTTATTTTATCTTTTTGTTAATAATTAAAATGAATTAATTAATTGGTTAATTAATTTATTTTAATTAAAGAATATTATATTGAATATTCTTTATTTTTGGCAATTTGTGATTGGCCAAACCATGTGATTTGAACACATGGAATTGATTAAAAAAATCAAATACATACATTTTGGTAAGATCAAACTTGGAGCAAAATTATTGGGCGAAAACAAAAGTAAAATTTGACTAAATTGTTTCTCAAATTTTCGGCCAAGGCAAGCTTTTGTATATAAATGAAATTTGTTTCATTTTGTGAAGCTTTAGCTCATCTCATGTGTTGAGAAAAAAAAATAGACATTAAGGTTTCATACAATCCAATTAACACCAAACGAGAAGAAATCAAAGAAATTGGAAGCTTGGAAATTTAGGTAATAAAAGTTCCCAATTTCTAATTTCTTTTTTTTTGTTCAAAGCATGAAAATATGTATTTGATATGTATTTTGCATGTCTTAAAAATTATATGTATCTTGGATATGTATATTGATCAAATTTGTTGTTAGATTAATTAAGAATTAATCTTAAAATTAAAATTTTCATGATATTAGATGTGTATTGGTTGGTGGATAAATTTCAAAATTATTCCGGGGTGAAAACGCGAGAAAATGGCAAAATTCACGTCAAAAACAGGCTCACCGCGTGCCGGTTGTGAAACCAGTGAACTGGTGTGGGAACACAGAAACTGGACGACGCATGCTGTTCTAGGCTCGCGGCCTAGTCGGGAGTACGGAGTAGCCACGGGGGACTAAACCGGAGAATAATGGAGTCGCCACCCGGTGTGAACCAGGAAAATGAGATTTAAAGCCGCACTCACCCCTCGCAAGGGAAGACCTTAAATCGTTGGGTTCGGAATGGTCCCTTACTTATGTCACTTGTAATGAAAGGATTTGTGTAATAATTTAATCAAGCTTAAGTAACACTTATTTCCAAGAGTATCATGCTTCTAAATCCATATGCACAAAAATAAAACTTACACCTAATTTGCATATATTTCAGATCTAAGATTGCATGCTTGAAAGTATATTAAAGTAGCAACGAACATACAACTTCATTGGCATATTGTATTCATGGAAACACAAGCACACACTAACCACACAAGCACACATAAAGGCGAATCAAATAATGACGAACATGTGATTTCATAGACATATCATAAACAAATAGTCATTACATGTCCATGCACAAATAAAAGAGTCAACTAAGTACATAATGCAAAAAGACACTTAAGGATGCAATTAGGCATTAAAGTAAGCATGTTATGACGTGGTGCAAAAGAAGATAACTAATATGGACACAAACGCACATGTGAGCACTTTTCCAAGTGGTACATGGAATTGTATCCCAAGTACAGACCGCATTACCGTCTATTCCGAATCGGCTACGGAATTTATGTCTGGATTTCCATCCGATATACTAGAAGAAATAATACTCAAATGCTATCATAACATGGATATATGAATTATACTATGTTAGGCCAAGACTAAGGTAAATGATGCAACCAATGGAATAAATATGTTTTTCATTACGATGCGTACAAAGAAAATGATGACTATATGGGATTTCATAATACATGCATGAATGGTATGGTTGGCTTTACGCGCGGGTTGAGGCTAATAGGTGGTGTTAGGGCGTGGTTTTGTGAGTGAGGCGAATGGCTTGTGGGTGTTAAAGGTTCAAGTGTGCGCTGATTGTGCGTGATTCAGGCAGTGCAGTGAGGGTGTTTGAGTGGGTTTAAGGTGGCTCGTGAGTAGGGGACAGTGGCGTGAGTGGGGCTATTTGAATGGGAGGTCTTAGCATGAGTGGAAGGCTTATGGTGCGCAACATAAGTGAAGGGTTATGGTGGCTAGGGTGGCTGTGGACATGTGGAAAGGTGGTCAGTATGTGTGAGGGTTCTGGTTTGTGTGAACAAAGGAAAATGCAAGGGCTAATAATGTGGATGTATCAATGGTAATAGATCGAGCCGAGACAGGGGTAGATAATGCAATCAATATATGAAAGATGCGGCAAATATCGT
Organism: Zanthoxylum bungeanum; assembly: GCA_019454045.1. NCBI lineage: Eukaryota > Viridiplantae > Streptophyta > Magnoliopsida > Sapindales > Rutaceae > Zanthoxylum > Zanthoxylum bungeanum. The sequence continues at coordinate 5,205 of SKCR01040119.1, read as the reverse complement.
GGTAAAGGTAGCCTTTTAGGCTTTTTCTTCCCCCCAAATGGAGAACCTTTTAGTCCAACACAATAAGCCCATGCGTTTTCCATTACAATGCGTACAAAGACAAAGATAACTATATGAAACTTCGTATACCCGATTGAACACATCTTATATTCAACCGAATATACATCAACCAGTGCGGCAAAGCATCGTGGTAAAGGATTTTAACCCCTCCAAATAGGGGACCTTTAATCTGACTTACTAAGCCCATGCGCTCGATTGCATCATGCATACAAAGAATAAAGACAATAACATCAAACTTAGTATGCCCGATTGAACATATCTTACATTCAACCGAACACACATCAACCGGCGCGGCAAAGCATCGTGGTAAAGGGTTTTAACCCCTCCAAATAAGGGACCTTTAATCCGACTTACTAAGCCCATGCGCTCGATTGCATCATGCATACAAAGAATAAAGACAATAACATCAAACTTAGTATGCCCGATTGAACATATGTTACATTCAACCGAACACACATCAACCGGCGCGGCAAAGCATCGTGGTAAAGGGTTTTAACCCCTCCAAATATGGGACCTTTAATCCGACTTACTAAGCCCATGCGCTCGATTGCATCATGCATAAACAAGTAACATGCGGAATTCAAATGACGAAAAATAAATAAATCAAAGCAATATAAAACAAAAGAAGGTGCTGTTTACTCATGCGGTACGTGGAGTTGTATCCCGAGTACAGATCATACTACCGTCCATTCGGAATCGGCTATGAAATTTATGTCCGGGTTTCCATCCGATATACCGCGAGAGTTGACACATCTTTTATTTTATTCCAAGGCCACAACATACAATATTTCGTAATACATGCATATTTATCTACTCAAGGGCCACAACATGCATTTTAACATAACAATCATGCGAACAATACTCAATAAATAATAAAAATAAATTAGAAAATGAATGTGGAAAATACCCTCAGGTCTAACCTTTTTTGCCGACTTTCGGACTTGCGTTTCACGGAGATCGGAAGGGTAAAGCTCCTCAACTTCTCCAGTTCACTGGTTTAGCGTCTAGCTCACTGTTTTGCTGTTTTGCTTGCTGTTTGGCCTCCGTTTTGCTGCTATTTCCTCTGTATTTTCTGCTCACTGTCCAGGTCACTATTTTGACGTTTCAACGGACTGTTTTGGGTGTTTTTTCAAAGGTTTTAAGTGCAGTTCTTTTGTGTGATTATATTAAGGATTATAAGTGCAGTTTTATGTTAATGTTTTAAGGATTTTAGGGACTGTTTTGGGTGTTTTTGGGCTGCTGTTTGGAGTGATTTAGGCGTGCAGTACAGGGGCTGTTTCATGTCTGTTTTTTGGGTAGTAATCGCGTTAATGGTGACTGTTTTAGTATACAGTGGGGGGGAGTGCCTAGGGCTGTTTTGTGTGACTTTAGGACTGTATTTGAGACTTATTTTGGTGTGGATTAGGGCTGTGAAAGGTGGCTAAAGATGCGGCAAAGGGGGCTGTCTAAGGGATGGGTATTCGGTGGTGAGAGTGGAGGAGATGGAGAGAAATTTTGTTGCTTCTTTCTTGTGATTTGCGCGTAATGTCTAAGGCTTTTTCTGTTGTGATTTGTGTGTGAGTTATGTGTATGAGTTAGGGGTGGGACACAGAAATTGGGCGACGCACGCTGTCCCGGGCTCGCGGCTCGGTCGGGAGTACGGAGTAGCCACGGGGGACTAAACCAGAGAATAATGGAGTCGCCACCCGGTGTGAACCGGGAAAATAAGATTTAAGGCCGCACTCACCCCTCACAAGGGAAGACCTCAAACCGTTGGGTTCGGAATGGTCCCTTACTTATGTCACTTGTAATGAAAGGATTTATGTAATAATTTAATCAAGTTTAAGTAACACTTATTTCCAAGAGTATCATGCTTCTAAATTCACATGCATACATCAACAAGTTCATCATAACATGCAACATCACATGGCAATCTCATGAACATTTCTCAATCATATGATAGGGAAAACTAAGAACAACCTAATCATGCTCGAGTACTATCTCATGAACATATTAACCAAATAACATGCTAATAGCCTAATCATGCTTGAATATCATCCTAAGAACACATCGAATGGATAAATGCAGGAATACAAATAATATGATTGGCTACATAATGCAAGGGAGATCACCTAAAAGGCAGTTGTGCATGAAATATGATGAGACAGACTTAGTTCAGTGTGTGCGCGTTCGTATAGCGTTCGTAAACGCGTTCGAACGGTAAATAGAAGGTTCGTGTTCGTGTAGCGTTTGATAACGCGTTCGAACGGATCCAGACCTGATGAAACAAAATGCATGCGCGTTCAAGTAGCGTTTGTAAAACGCGTTCGAACGGGAAACAGAAGGTTCGCGTTCGTAAAGCGTTCGATAACGCGTTCGAACAGGAACAGACCTGATGCACAAAATGTGACGCAATACATACATAAAAAAGCAAATAGCGAAATACGAAGCACGGCGAAGCATCATGGCGAAGGATTTTAACATCTTCAATTAGAGGACCTTTCATCGTACTTACTAAGCCCATGCGCTTATCTCAATGCATATAAAAAATAAAGATAATAACCTTAGACTTCATGTACCCGATTGAACACATCTTACATTCAACCAAATATACGTTAATCGGCGCGGCAAAGCATCATGGTAAAGGATTTTAACCTCTTCAATTAGAGGACCTTTCATCGCACTTACTAAGCCCATGCGCTCGATCACATCATGCATACAAGAATAAAGACAATCATATCAAACTTAATATATCCGATTGAACATATCTTATATCCAACCGAACACACATCAACCGGCGTGGCAAAGCATTGTGGTAAAGGATTTTAACCCCTCCAAATAGGGGACCTTAATCCGACTTACTAAGCCCATGCGCTCGATTGTATCATACATACAAAAGTAACATGCAGAATTCAATAACGAAAAATAAATAAATCAAAGCAACATAAAACAGAAGAATGTGCCGTTTACTCAAGTGGTACGTGGAGTTGTATCCCGAGTACAGATCATAGTACCGTCCATTCGGAATAGGCTATGAAATTTATGTCCGGGTTTCCATCCTATATACCACAAGAGGCGACATATTTTTCATTTCATTCAAGCCACGACATGCATCCACAAACGACTCTCATGTGAATAGAATTCAATAAACAATCAAAAGACGAATATAAACTAGTGAGAAAAGTGCCCTCAGGTCTAACCTTTTAAATCACCTCTCGGATGTACGGTACACGATGGTCGGAAGGGTGGATGCTCCGCAACTCTTCCGGTTCACTGGTTCACAGCTCTCGTTTGTTGCCTTACTATTTTGAGTCATCATTCTCCGTCTTTTGCTGCTGCTTTTGACTCCGATTTACTGTCGTTTTGCTACTGTTCTGCTGTTGTATTTTAGTTACTGTTCTTGGGATGTTTTGGCTACTGTTTTGGGTGTGATTTTCGGTGGTATTATGGTGTGGTTTGGGGGGCTGTTTGTGTGTGTGTTTAGGGCTGCTGAATGCGTGTTTTAGGGCTGCTGTATGGTCTGTTTTTCGGTGATACAAGGTTGCTAAATGGAGGTCTGGTTTTCGGTGATTAGGGGAAGGGGATGAAGAGAATTTTTGTGTTATTTCTTTGTAGTATGCGTGAACTTCTAGGGTTTCTGTGTGTGTTGTGATTTTCGTGTGAGTTGTATGTATATTATGTGTATGAGCTAGCGGCGTCATGTCTTGGTTAGGGGTTGTTTATATAGAGAAAGGCTAGGGCTACTCCTTGTCTCACAAGGAAGGGATTTTGGCATTAAAATGAGGATTTGATTTGGTATTCAACAAGGAAAGGATTAGATTGAGGGGGACAAATTTGGTTTAGATTAGGAAGTCAATATCTTTAATTTGTTATAATTGATTTTAATTAGGCATGACATCTTTTTAATTTAGTATGTAATTTTGTTTAGTTAGGAAGGAATCTTGTGTAATTGGTGGGTGAATATCTTAATTAAGGAATTAAATATTTGATTGATTTCAATGTTTATTTTAATTTGGTATGTGATTTTTAGATTTTTTTGATTTCACCATGTGTTAATGTGTGTTTTAAGTGGGCTTTCGCATGTGGGCCAAGGCTTGGGCGAATTGGGCTCGATGTGAGGCTAGCAGCAAAACCAGAATTACCGACACCGTTCAAACGTCTCTTCGAACGCGGCATGAACGCCCGCAATCTGTTTGGCGTTCGAACGTATACACGAACGCAACAGGAACGAAAACAGTGAACCTTGTTTATTCTGAATTTCCCCTTCCGATGTCTGTTTTCCGTGACCTCCGTGACTTAAAAGTGTTGGATAATATGACCCATAGCATCACTATTTGCACAGATCATTGTGTTGCTGTAGCAAATTAACTATGTAACAAGGAAATTGCACTCTCGTCATTTGTGATTAGATCACCATAGATATATAAATGAAGAGAGGTCCCTATGATTAGTTCCTGGATTGAGATGATATGAGACAGTATCAGTCCACGAAGGATTAATCATTAAATATCCCTAGCCGTAGTATTATCGAGACTGGACATCGATAATGCGGAATAGGCTAGTATTGCACTTGTGCGCGTTGTGAGGGCACAACGACATAGTTCTCATATATATATAAGTATTGGATACTTATGCAAGTGCGATAGGAGGTCGTGTTTCACCGATGGTACGGGAAACAGCTTCGCTCTGGATAGACCCCTCGGAATCCCATTGGTATTATGACTATGTGTCTATGGGAGGCCGAAATCAAGGTAGGTGTGTATAGTCTTAACCTGAGACTTGCATCGCTAATACTTGCGATAATCGGTAGACTTTGGTCTTGGTGGTACAGGGCTTTAACCGGTTTTGCGTACACCACTTCTGGGTTTATCAGAGAGTCGTAGTGTATTGGGTGTGATGTCGAGACGGAAGTATCACTTCAGTCATAATGGAGATGATGTCACGCAGGATACGGTATTAGTGCTCTTAAGTGATGCGCGTCCAATCGTGATATTATGACCAGGTCATGAATATCCGATTATAGAGACTAGTTACCAAACATCCGATATGTGTTTCGGACGGGGCAGACACTTATCCAGCCCCAGCCCTAGCACGTGACTATCCGATACTCGGCCGATATGCACAATACATTAGTATACTACGCTTGATACAGATCTTAAAATTCTT